>DWTO01001149.1:0-17223 GCA_018244755.1 Jemadia pseudognetus
CAGACTCCGAACCACTACTAGAAAATTTAAATTAGAAAATTTTTGTAGTGTTCCCGGGAATAGAACCAGGGACCTCCCGATCGTCAGTCGCACTTGCAACCAACACGACCAACGAGGCAGTTTTTAAGCAGTAAATTACAAGTCTCCCCTGATGGCTTAAGTCCATAACCCTCAGAAGAGACATGTATGTCCAGGAGTGGGCTACAGTAGATAGACCGATGATGATGATAAAACTACAGTAATACCTGTGAATAGCAAAAGTAAAATAGTGCACCCCTGCTAATTTACCATTAATTAGAGTTAAACAATCGCAGAGGTGACGAACGCGTAAATTGCTTTGATCCGCCGGCGTCGCGCGCCCCCGCCTCCCGCCGGGCGACACTCGCGCACCCAATTTACACAGATTGTTCGAAGCTTTGTTTGCTGTTGTTATTACCCGCTCTAGCCAAGCGATAGCAACATGTTAATGTGTGATTGTTACGTGTATTCAATACTTATACATATGTGGCTATGTAGTGCTTATTATATGAAATCATTGAACGAATTGTCATTTATGTGCAATATTTCAGTAGAGTTTCGAATAATACACGATTATTTTTTGCTGTGTCCAGAGAGATATTTAATCGTGGGAATTTCTGATTGGATGTACCTACGTGACTGTTAAAGTACGTATAAATTGTTTGACGTTGAAAATATCTCGCTACGTTTCTGTTGCAGGTACGACGCGAAGAAGGGATTCTTCTGTCAAGCGGTAAGTAATGAGAAAACGAAATGTCTCGGCAAGTCCAAGGGGCGTGTCTACCCGCCCATGGAAGATAGATCTGCGAAGTTCCTGAAACGGTACTACACGCCTCACAACACGGCGCTGTCCAAGCTGTTGGTGCGATTGGGACGGCCCGTCCCCCAGTGGCTCAAAGACGAGCTGTCGAACGGATAGCATCACTCGCAACCGGAGAGGTTGGAACGAAACGGGATAAAAGCGCGGGAACTTGCCCGAGCGTGCGTCGCCGCGCCTTGAGCGGCCCGGGACACGGGACACGGGACACGGGCCGCCGCCCGCAATGCAATACGTAATATTGTTTTCGTGTGTTACAATGTGAAGAGTATGGATTACATTAAGATATATCTGTCTATCGAATCTTGTATATATATTTATATATACATAATGTTTTAAAGAGTGATATTATATGACTTACGGTAGTAAAATTGTTCAACCTCGACTCGTATCTCGAACGATCGTATCGATAATGAATTATTTTTACATGTTATTATATTATTGTGTATAGTTTGTAAAGTAATTTATAATTTTTCTTACGAGATGTGTGCAGCTGGTCGTCAGAAGGTCGACCCGAGGGGTGACGACTTAATTTTGCTTGCCTCAGAACGTCCTTGTTGTAACTTAGCCATTTGCAGAGTGTCACCGACGGCTGTGGTTGGCCGTCGGCTTGGGTGCTATTTGTTGACATTGCAATTCATTCGTTCATCGTTTAATTTCATTCGTTCATCTTGTAACTTCAATCGGACTGCGTTTATTATCTATGGTTATATATGCATATATACGACAAATAAAACCTAATTTTAGGTTTCCAATTTTATTATATTTTTGTTAATAATCGAACTTTCCGATGTTAACAGTCCGTATGACGAATGTGTTATTGAGTGATTGAGTGAATCGATTATCGTTTCTCATTCCATGCGATGGTCACACGCGCTTGTGTTGTAATGTTTTTTTAAATAGACATTGTGTACGTACCTGATGCAACTTGTACATTTGTTATAGTTAATTACGTAATTTACTAGCTAATAGCGCGCCGAGGCACTTCGGGTACCGCATGATTTAAATAAAGATTTATTATTCCGTGTCGCCCTGGACTATGTAACGTAGAAGGCAAACAGGTTCACCAATTTCTTCTCACAGTGTATAGCGTGGCGTCGTTTGATATTAATGTATTGTTTCGTTCTGTTTATTTACATGGCCTTTCATATGTTAAGGAATTACAAAACTTACAAACATATTTTTCATTCCGCCCGGTACGTTGAGATACGTTGCGTTCCAGAGAGTTCACATTATGTACAACTGTATAAATACAATTTTTAAAAACGAAGGAGAGACATAACAATAAGTCTTGCTTAATTCTAAATTCAGAAACGTTAATACTTTCCGTGCTATACCATGTTATAATGACACTTTGTTCTAAACGAGTACGTAGGTACTTGTGTTCCTCGTAAACTAATGCCGAACATTGGCACAACTCATATAATATTCTTTCACTGAACAAGAAGCTAGTCTCGTAAATTAAGATAACACGTCCAATTTTTTTGTTCTATTGAATAGAATGAAAAGTTAAAAAAAAAAGAAAATATTGAACTCGCTCTTTCGTTCAGTTTTTTTCGTATTTCCCACTCATAAAGGTTACCGTTGTCGCCGTCGTTACGTATGTATCTGGTTTGTGTAATCGTTTGCATCGCTAAATGGACGTTTTAATTGGTTTCGGCCCTGAATTTTGAACATAATATAGGATGAATTCAGTATATATTTTGATACGCATGAATTTATCGATGACGCGACTCGATTTAAAATTGTGTATATCTTGTAAAAATAACGTTGCAGGTCCGCTGTGTAACTATGTTCAAACCGACGACTTAAAACACAATACGACAAAATACGTCGTGACAAAATACGACAAGCGAATTAAAACATTGTACGACCGTGAGAATTACGAGTACTTGTCGAATTACGTGAATAAATCCACTGGCATTATATGAAGAGGTAAAAATTACTTGTGCCAGTTGGCGGAAATGAATCCCAGGCGAGTATTCGTTGGTTTGAACAAAGCTGAATTTGTTGTAATAAATGTTGGTACTTAAAACTTTTCCAAACTTGTAAAAAGCTCTTTTTCTGATGAAACGTAGATAGAGTACGGAAAATTATTATTAACTAAATGGATATTTAATATAGAATAAATTATTATTATTAATGATGGTTTTTATAAGCGACTTACATTAATTATTATACATACAAAATTATTTTCCATTCCTTCAATTAATTTCTTTTCAAAAGCTTTATAGAGTAAATGTTATGTCTACACATTGAAAGTGCTTATTGATTGTGAAGTTGTGTATTATCTAGAGACGGCCTTAAAATATTCGAATGCTAATTTTTATTTTATCTGTTCAATATTGTGATGTGGTATTATCGAATGTTGTTAAAACTAGACTCGTAAAGATAAAATCAGTTAAAAAGTATTGGTGATATTTTACTTCAACACAGTTATAATATTTTGCAAAATTCATGAATACCCATTAATGTTCATATACATCTTAAATTAATTTAAAATGATATTTTCATATATTTAATAAGGACTGTGCTTTTTTCTTAATAAATGCACCGGTAACACGAAATTTTTTTTTAGAAAACTTTAATACGAAATATTTATGTATCACAATTATTTATTTTGCAAAATGATGTTAAATTTGACATTTTGTGTTTCAATTCATATGTAAACATATCGGTTTTATTTTATGACAAAATTTATTATTGTAGTCTAATTATTATGTAGTGTAATTGTTTTCTCTTCTTATATAATTTTGGAGGTAAACAATATTTTCTCATTAGTAAAATATAGGTTCCAAGTATGTATGTGAATGAAGTCAGCGCAACGGCACGGCTCGAAGGTCCAAATAATTAACAATATTCGTGTTGGAAATTGAAGGTAAAGTAAGATTTGTTATTGTGCAATGTTAGACAAAGAAATATGTCATTTAATGATACAGCACGCATTAACACTAACTTGGTCCTTAGTTTACAATTGTCTCATATAAGATTAAAATTGATTTTGATATGTTTCGTATTTATGGAGTTATGTTGCAGCGAGTGTCTGCCATTAAATGTGTTCTTTATAAGAAATTAATACATCACTTATTTTATTAAATGGTTTAAACATTTTCGATGTTTTATTTCCTTTCACCGACACCTGCAAGACGATATATGAAAATTAACATTATATTAAAGCATATACGTATGTCGACTACGTCAGTATAATCTAAGAACGTAACGTTACATCACGCCTGTAATCCACGAAGAAGTAGGCAGAGGGATGCCATTCCATGTACGTCCCATTATGAATAGGGTGTAAGTCTATAACAATACAACGGGCAATAAACTCCAAGCCCTTACTAAAAATGTTCTACAAAAAAAATCTAAGTAAAATCCAATTGGACCCGACCTGGGATATGAACCCAGGGCCTGTCGATCAGCAGTCGTATTTGTAAGCACGAACACTACCAACGAGGCAGCCAATATGGGGTTTAAGAAGCAATATCTAATACATAAAAATCTCAGTGACAGTGTTAGTGGTGGAATTCCTCCAAAACGACTTGACTAATGAAGTTAACATTAATAATTAACAACCGATTAATTCACTAATTAAGTTATTTAGTACCGTAATTAATTAGTGAATAAGTTGGGCACTAAGCCGTTCCATCCACTAAATATTTCCACCGAAGCTCATTGAAGGATTGCATAATCTGCTCGACACCGTTCCTAGTTACAAGGATAGACCCGTGTCCGGGAGAGAAATGTTAATAGCTAAGAGCCCAATAATCCCCTTATTAGTCCAGCACTGCAGCCATAAAAAAGTAGGTATTGCTCTTTGACCAAAATTCAAGTTAGATGAGGAATGACTAGAACAGCGTAATATCACGCCTGTAAACCTCGAAAAGGTAGGCAGAAGAGTGTAGTTAACACTTACGTTTCACTTACTTTTCGTTTAGGGGCCGACTCGGGAATCGAACCCAGGACCTCCCAATCGGCAGTCACACTTGCAACAACACGACCAACGAAGCTCTAAAATTAAAACAAAACAGATACGACAATTAAGTACTTACTTAGATGTAAATGACAAAATTAATAAGTTATACCTATATTTAGCAAACGTGCCTACATAAATGTTTTGAGGTATGTTCTAGCATAAAGATTTTTCAACATTTTAAAATGACACCCCGTTTGCAACAGGGCGCCATGTTGGAATTTATCTAAGGTTAAGTAACGGAGATTCATAATTTTCACTGGCATATTTCTGATATTAAATTATACAAGTCCTATAGCCGTAGACGTGCAAGAAACTCAAGGCTAAGGCGCTTATACATATGTAAATATTAAATGAAAGAAGTACGTGAAATAACGAACACTCATATCCTCACGTTATTTGTTTAATAATAATGTTAATGAATTTCGCTATATCGATGTCATTTGCGCAACGTACATAGCTATGTATGTATTCTGAAAATGTATCCAAAACCGGAGATTAATCTTAATGAAGCAACGGTGACGAAGCTTCAATAACTTGACGGAGTCGGCCGAAGTGCTACACACTCAGATTAATTTAAGTTATAGGCACATGTATTGTTTCTTGTACGACGTTTGACCCTATGAAACATTATATATATGTACCTATTAAACATAAATTAACTATGTCTATACATTAAAAATAAAAAAGAACATAAAAGCCTGATTTACCACCAAGAAATAGTGCATAAATATATCTTTTGTTGAAACCTAACCTTAAACCTGTGATTCTCGAATAGGTAGATTTAAAAGTGGAGCACTCTAGTGTTCAACCGATTACCTTTACGTCCGACAATAGAATAGGTGGTGAGCCTATTGCCATACCCCGTGTACAAATCTAGACTCCGAGTAAGTATGAGAAATTTCAACTAGTAAATCTAAACCAGGACCTCTCTATCAGCAATCGTGTTTGCAAATACCAAACTAAAGAGCTTGTTTGACCAACAGTTTAATGCTCATGATTCACATTTAGATTGTAGCTTAACTCGGTTTGTTAATGAAATATGACAGGATTCCCTGATTAAATTTTAATGTATACATTACAGCAGTACAAGAACCTAAATATGTAGATATTAGAAAAGTAACCGGACGTTAGAGAACTTAAAACTGACAGATGTCACACCATAAACAAACATGTTAAGTTTGCTACAATATTTCCGTGTGCGATTGCATTCTCAATTTTATTCAGCGCACAGCTCCTCCAGTTACCATTAGGCAAAATCCATCAAAACGTCACTATGTACTTCAAACATATGCTGAAGCTGAAGCTCCCGTTAGACATAAATCGACAGCAGTTCGAAACTGTCTATAAAGTTCAACACAGCCGCGAAATGGTCGGCTCTTAGATTGCTAGTTACCTAATTTCCACCGGCGCTTCCATTCTTCCGAGTGCACGGTAAACATTCAGCGTCAGTTGAAATTCTGATAGTAGATAATTGTTGTTTTGTCGGAGGTCTTGGAATCAGTTACAATTATAAAAATAGGTTTGATTGACGCAACTTAACAAATTTACATTTTAGCAACACGTTAGAGTATACTTCAGGTCTGCTGCCGCCACGCAAAAAGATTCACGAGTATGTATGGACTTCAACAGAATCATCGTCTGTATAAATCCAATGATGTACACAGGCCGCCTTTAAGAAACTCTGTTACGTGTTACCTTGTTATATCAACCTTTGGCTTACAACCTTTCTTCGACCCTATAAAAAGTAATTGATTTCCTATTTAAGAGAAAAGTAAAGGTTGGCTAGCGATCAGTCAACTTCGGACTAACAGGTTCAACATTTAAATTCTTCCCAAATGTAAAAATAAATCCACAATCCCTATCCGCACGTAATTGTAATATAATCGATTATGCTTAGTTAACAATAGAAAACTGATGTCTGAGCCCCTCTTTCCGTACCCTAATTGCATTGTAAGAGCTTAATGGACTCAATCGGGACTCGCATTTTCACCAAGGATTTGCATTCAATGAATATAATTGGATCGGTCCAATAAAAAAGTTGAAGAGAAAATGGCAGGATGTCTTTACATTTTTCAACGTTTCCTATCACAGTAGGTATAATTGATAAGAATACTGTGGAAACGGGCTTGTCCATTTTAATCAATGTTTAATCAAACAAACCGTTCCGTTAGAATTTCCAAAGCGATTGAAACTCGAGTCGATTGAAAGTTTCATAAGTAATTTCCCAGTTAATGTTGTAAAAGGTAGCGTAAAAAGTTTTGAATACGTCGATATCGTTGGACAAATTGGAGCGGAAAGCGAATATAATTGGTTTGAAGGTCGCCGCTGGAATATGATACACGATATAGATTGTGAAGGCGGCTGGGCGTGGAAGCGAACAACCTGCGCGCATTATGGCTTTTATCTTAAAATTACCGACAGTGATGGATGACGGGTGCCGACGTAATTCATTTATCTACGATTAAGGGCCGGCCTGATACCCGGCTGATGCGCCTCGTCAGACCCAACTATACACAGGCACGTCGGCACTGCGGCGTCCGCCTGCACTAACTTTGAAAGCTCTCCTTTCATAAACTTCTTTATGAATATTCCTATTGTGCCAAGCAGCTTGTAACTTCATTAACTTTTGATATTATGTGGTACACCTCGACGAAGGATTACGTAAGCAATTATGCTCTGTCGATAGATAATTTTGTATTATAAACAAAAGAAAATATCTTTTCTGGCAACCCAAACGGTTAATACAATCAATGACACGATTCTTTTAGAATTTTATGACAATAAAATGTACAAAAAAGATAATGCTAATGGTATTCTTCGATTAAAATGAGAAGACTAAGGCTCCACGAATTGCTACACCAATAAACGCCTCTACGGGGCTATAAAATGTCTCTAAAATTCTCCAATTTTCTTTTCCTTCCAACAATAATGCTACCTACGCTCCCGTACTCCCGTAAGCGTTCGCCCAATCACATCTTTATATCCTTGATTATGCTAAAATTTACCTGTATGCTGCTAAGACTAAGAAACAAATGTATAATCTTGAGCATTTTTAAACGTTCAATGGGTGAAACAATACGATGTTAAAAATTAAATTAATTAATTAAATAATGACCACCGCTGGGAATCTGATCATAGAAAAAAAAGAATCGTTTTCTTTTTTTTAATAAGTAGATACATTTCGAATTCCTATCCTACACTTATTTTTAAAGCCGATAAACCGACCCGGTCGGTGTATGTATGTATGTATTTACCTATGCTATGCGTCTGTCCTTATGCATCCAACGCTCTGCAGTTAATATCTTTTAAAAATTAAAGCCTAATTTGCAGGTAAAAATTAAAGATATAATTGTCCACCATACCTATAATATTGTATGTTTATTTTTTTATGAATGTTATCAAATATATATACACGCCAGGCCTTAATAAAGCTATCTCCAATTTATCGCTTGAGGAAATTGCTTAAAGTTGAATTCTTTATACGATCTCTTTGTGATGTGAGGTGATATGATCAACAAAGTATAATTGTATCACAATGTCTTGCACTGTATCGTTTAATAATAACGAATAAAACATTATTTTAGTTTATTCAGTTGCACAGAGAGCATAGACTGACGTTATTATAAGACAAACACTGAAAAGCTAGTGATTGACAATGTAAGAAGGAGAAATGTATTTTGAAATGAGAAAATAAGCTGTTTAAGACTTCGCATTCACAATCATATACTGAGGTAGTACTTACATTTTGCTGGCGCAGACTCTACAAATATATTATGACTCGGTTCTCATGCGTACTTAACGTAGACTCAATAACCGTTTATTGTTGAGCTCGGGTGGAAAACTTCAAAGCTTTGAACTTACTGTCTATTATACCTTATAAGGTATTTATTTCGCGACGGAGTTAGAGGATTTTTAATGTGAAACATCGATTGGCATCCTTTGGAGGGAACACCGTCTACTGTGACGGCATTCGATACGATGATCCCTTATAGTGTCATTGTCTCTTCGTCACCATTTTCTACTAACTAATGCTTTGCATAAATGATTAAATCATACTTATTAAAGTATATACGAGTATATCAGGTAATAAATTACTCAAATTATTGAAAATACATCTTAACATTGGTTAATAATAAATAGTTGTTAACATGACAACAAAATATGATTCCATATATAAATATAATTACTTTGTTCACGAAACTCAGGTTTATTTATTTTACTCCATCTTATTTATTCGTATTCGATTCTTCCAATAACCATTAATTTCACTTTTTCACATCTGCCAAGTGTTCAATGAAGACTCATTTTCCGGAAATCGACATCTAAGCAGTTTTACTTATATAGAGGTACCTAAGCTTTGTGGTCATGTCTACAAATTTCGATTTTGTACAAGTTTTGTTCATGAGATCTTTTTTAAAGGTTTTATTAATCTTTAACAGCATAAATCAGTTCACGGTAATACTAAATCAATGATTCCAGGAAGTGAACCTAATTCGTATAGATGTGTAACGAATACAATAAACAGCTGACTATTGAGTGCGTTCCTACCTTATACGAGTACATCTGATCAAAGACTACTGATAGAAAACTGAACAATTCCCTATATCCAAACAAAAAAAAGCAAAACCGTATACCAAGTGGGCTCGACCCGTCCGTGCATTGCACAGGGGAGTGCGTGCTCGTAGTAAACTGTGAAGCCACAATCGATGCCGTAACGTTTCCAATAACGCGGGAATGCGGAAGTCCACAACGTTTCTCTACATCCTCAGCCGTGCCATATCCACTCAATCATTATTCACAGGCACATAAAAAGACTTTATGAATTTATTGCTTTACTGCTTCTTTGTTAAATACGGACTTACGATCTGACGTAAAATGTTATATATTACGCTTTTCACGTATGTATTACAGGATTGGATTAAATTGTTATTAAAATTCTTATATTTACTCGTAGTTTAATGGTTTGTATAATTTGCTGTTTTTTTTCCTAACTTTATATCTCAATTTTCTTCTAAGATCAAAAGGTCAGCACAAAATTCTTTGTGTCCTTTGTTCGTGAATATCTCGACAAAAATTTCCACCAATAAGCACATTTCGGTGGAAAGTTTCAGGGCAGCCGAGTGACTTCGATTACCCGCTTGGCTTGGCTTTTAGTCAGCTTGCCGAAGTGAGCTTCAGTATGAAATGTGAACTGACTGTGAAAATCAAAATTCACACAATTACACGCGCACTGCGCCTCAATCCAACGCGCAGGCCTCTCATAAGACACTATATAAAGATTTCAACAAAAAACACTAGCGCCTTGTTGCACACCACCTGTTTCCAATTTTCAACGGTCACGTATTTAACGGACCGTTGGCAGTGTTTTTAAAACAAAAAAGCAGCGCAATACATTCAACATTCGAACCGAAATTCACAGGAATTAAATAGTGGTGAAACAAATTATTTTGCACGTTGTCGCACAGCGTGATGCTATGCGGCGTGTGCGTGCGTACGTCAACGTATGAATGCCTACATCGAGTAATGTAGTCGAAAGCCTATTCTTGCATTTAAAATTAATCCACTTACAATTTCTGCAGCTTCGCCACTAGTTTTTAAAAAACTGTCGCATTAAATTCACCTGAGACGTAATAAAATAAAAATTTTCATAAAACGTTATTAACTCTTCCTCTTACTGTTATAAAAACGTCTAGAAAGTAGGGCATAGTGCATTATAGTTGGGAATTTTTTAGAATTGTAATTTTGATATACATGAAAAGATCCTTTTAATTAGTTCTGTATTTGCGATAGGATAGAATATAATAGACATACTGTTAGCATTATAAAAAAAATATTATGTGAAGAACAAATTAAATTCAGTTCATCTTTTCCTTTTATGTCTAAATTTCGATCGATATTTGTATATTTTGTCAACAATAATCTAACAATAAAATTTTCATTACTAAAGCCGAATATTCTAAAATAGATTCATGTAACTGATACAATTATTTACCGTAATAAAATAGAATAATACAAAAAAATATATTATAAGCCAATACTCATTCAAAAAGACTATTTTAACAGAAATATTTTTAGTACAGAAGTTACGGCTGATAAGCAATTAATCATTTTAATATAAATATTTCGTTTAACATCATGGCAGAAAACAATGAAAGCTCGTATTATAAGCAAGAAACATATGTATGAAGCTCAATGTAATAATTTTGTTCAGTAGTAATAAATTTTGTGTACGGCTAATAATTGTGTTCATATGAATTATTTCTTTTAATATCCTGATAGAAAACCTTCAATCTTAGATTTTAACACACAAAAAACAAAGTTATACATATGAACACATAAAACTTAATGTAATACCATAGTCGATGAAACTTAACGTCGATGTCGTATACAAAATACATACCGACCACATGAAAGTAACGAAGCTCTTGTTAATTTGAGCGTCGTTGCTTGTGGCGTAGACTCCGCCGGCCGCGCGTCCGACAAACAATATAGAAGTTCTAGTCGCTTGTTCCAGCGCCCGCCGCGACTCCAACCCGCGGCACAGTTGGAGCGACTTGCTCAACTTATTACTATTTGTTTTGTTGGAACTCCGACCCAGCTTTCAAACTCCGTAATCGTGTACTTAATTCGTGAGCTGTTTATTGAACTCCATTGTAAGTTTCTTGTGCAAGTTCAGTAAGAAAATTATCTATTAATTTGCCTCCTCATTAAAGCTTGCTCAATAGCAGGGTGTCATATCTGGTATGATCCCGATCTTCCCCCTTGGAGTAATGGAAATATGATGAAAAGGATTTAATTAATTAAAATATTTCATATAAATGAATTGCAGAATGCCCTACATTATTATTTTCTCTTTACTGCTAGCGGGACTACAGAAGTGAAGCGGAAACTACTGCAAATTATATATCTTAATAATACTAAGGCTTATCCTGTAATAATACATTTTTATACATAAGATATAATAAACGTGTCTTATAAAATTGAAGTATCCAAAACAAGGTTAACAAGGAAAACACTGTTATTTTGTTAAAAATAGGCATCGATACTCATTAGATTTTATACAATTACCTACTTATTATATTTCATACGATGAAAGGCCTGAAAACTAAGGAGTCAAATTGACTTCAGGATAAGACTTTTTGGGGTTTGGAATTAGATTTGCCTCAACCAACATTTTCTCAGCAGCCGTCACATTAGGGAGCGGAAAATAATGAAAATGCTTTGTGAAACTGATTGACGCTCGCGGTGGAGTGAGCGGCATGTGTTTACGTCGCGTTAAGTAAGAGTAATGGGTGCACATAAATCAGTGGCATCTTCGTGTCTTTTGGAATACTCTGAATAGACACCAACGCGTGAAATAATGGCTCAATTCACGAAGCTCAAATGTGTGGCAAAGATATGTTGACTTCGAAAGATATACGTGCTATAACAACATATAGATACCTATATGTATAAATTTTAACGTACCTACCTGTAGTATTCTAGTGCACTGTGTGTTTAAATAGTTTTATAGGATTGATTTAAAAAGTGCGATATGAGTGCAAAGCAACAATTCTAACTGGAAATAGCATCGAAAAGTTTTTGTCAGTACGTTGTTATTGTCAGCAGCAACCCGCGTCAGATGCTGGCGCGTCGACCGCGTGCGCCATCCCGCGTGCGCCATCCCGCGGGTGAACGGTTTATTGGGCGCGAAGTGAACCCAATGAATTGCCGCCCACTTCAAATACATATACTGTTAAAACTTTCTGTTCCCTTTTACAATGAGTGGCTTCACGACTTTATATACACAAGTTGATGTTGTATTGTTTACAATTATTGTATTGTTATATTACAGTATTGTTTACAATTGCTTTACACAATATAAATTAAGAATACTTTATGTAAATTTACTGCTATCTATCTACCCTACAAGGGACCTGGCGTCACTGTATAATAATAACAATACTTTCTGAGCAATGAAAATTATTGCAATATACATAAAAATTACAACATACATATTTTTCAGTACAGTACTAAAATGTTTAGTACACTCGCTAGAAAAGATTTCACGCTTTGGAAGTCACGCTATAACGTCGCGAAAACATAAAAGAAAACATGTAAAGTTTATTGTTCATAAAATTTGTCAATACAAGCAAAGATAGTATGAATTTTTTTATTATTTAATGTTTCGTTAGTCAAGACGCTTCGGCACAAATTGCACGTCGAACCTTTCGCAAATTGGGTATCAGATACTGTTTGCATTATATATGAAAGCCTGAATGCGCACCGTTGAGTATGAAAAAGCATATATGTATCTTTACTAGCGTTATTCATATTATGAATACAATACTGAACGATAATATTTCGTTTAATGGCAAACAAAAAAAATTATTTTGGAAACGTGATAAAATGAATATGCCAATAACTTGCTGTAACTTTGTAACGTATTAATAGTACATATTATATCTACCACAAATACTATAACAAAAAATACCAATACAATACATAAAAGGTCAATTCTGGCAAATTGTGTAATTCTTTCACTGCATATATAGGTACGTACCTATAGTATTGCTGTCGGGTAAATATTTTTCAGTATAAATTCTCACCCACACGCTCTTTCATCGATACAAATAATAATATCTTGTTATAAATACTCCACGCTTTTTATATTAATCTAGTTAAACAAATAGACGTTCCCGATGACAAGTGCGCATGATCGCTCACAAAGATTTAGAAAACCAGTCCGCTTTTTGCTTTCATGAAGTGCCTCATGTATATATTGTACATATATACGCAATATATGTTTAATTTTGTTTATAATATTGGTATTATTGTATATTGGTATTATAAAGGTTGGCCTTTATACCGGTTTCTTGTTACAATTATTACGACACCTAATATTGTCTCATAGTTCTACGAACACTGCTTTATAATAAACATCCTATTGATAATTTTATCCCAGTTCAATATTGCCATCATCAATCTGTCTCAGTCCAATGTTGGACCTGAGTTATTTTTGAGTGTAATGCCTTGCTGGGCATGCGGGTTGGGAGTCCCAGAGCATAGCTTCACATACCGTCTACACTCTTAATTGTAGCTAGCCAAGCAGTTAAATTATTAATTTCAGAAACATTGCATCTTCTCTGGCTTTCTTTAAATCGTAAATTAGTAATAACCATTCTACATATGATTATGGTTGGCCACATTCAAAGCACATAATAATAAATGAAATTATTATTAAAATGGACGACACACTTGGTATGGAGCACGTTAAAGTTGATTGGCGTTCAGAAAGTTTCATTTTCAATACCCAGTTGGGTAGATTTACCATGAATTATAAACGATTCTGAGTATTCTGGGTATAAAATATATAAAAGATTGATATAATGAAATCGCCAAAATCAAATGGAATATTATCCTTATTAAACGCAAAAGCATCATTATTGAATATAATGGCGCCATTATAAAATAATATGACCATTAATAAATGTAATATCATCGTTAATAAATATAACGCAATTATTATAGAATTCGCAATCATCCCCACGTAGGTACACACAGTATATAGTCGTTATGCACACGACACGTTAATGCGATGACGGTGGACGATAGCGGCGGCGAGTCTGGCGACTGCGGCGGGGGCGGTCGCCATCTGAAATTACAAATCCTTCGACGCAGGAAACGCGTCAACGTGATTGCTGTCGGAACGGAACCGATCATAAGATTAAACCACTGGATCGAAAGTAGTATTCCACTATTTTACAGCATACATACTAAACGTAAAATATAGGTACGGTAACAATAAAACACAGATTGATGTGAACGTTGGAATACGGCATCGCTTGTATGCTACGTTACTATGCTATACTACTATACTACACTATACTATTACGCCACACTACTACACTAATTTACTACGCTCCACTACTACGCTATATAATACTACGCTGTCTTATTACTCTACTACTACGCTGCGTTTCAAAACAGATCACGCTGTCAAAATGATGAAATGTTGTAAACCTTTTATACATTTAACATGTTTTGTAAACCGTGCGATTATATTAATTAAATAATTGTTGGTAATGATTAAAATTATACACATACATACATACTATCATGCCAGGTCCCTTGCGGGGTAGGCAGAGAGCACGGAGTGCCAAATATCTCTGTTCTTGCACACCTGTCGTGCCTCTTCCACATTCATCACTCTCTTCATATTCTTCTCTTCTTCTTCATAAATTATACTTGACTATATTAAATATATTGGATCTTAATACGTTTACAACAACGGTACTAATGTATCCTAAATATGTTTATACCGACATATTCATGAAGATATGTACGTACGTATATTGTAGCCACAGAGTCGTGTAGCAATAGCAATGACTGCGGCACAGATTCAAATTGTAGACATAACTGAATGTTAAAAGCTATAGTCACGAATCCTTATTCATAATGGGATGGAAATACGAAAAGTTATATGACCGCTTTCTACCAATTTTTAGTCATAGACATAATGAGATGGCTTATTGACAATCACTAAATTTCCATAGGGATTATTCTTTCACGGCGTCCTAGTGGATTCCTTGTTCCAGATTCTTTTGTTCTCTTATATAACCGTTCAAGTACCTAAGTGCTTTGTTATTTGAATCCAAATGGTTTTGTTTTGAAGTCTCTCTACAGAGAACGGTATTCGATTACTTTATGTACGCATAATTGTACATACATAAATACTGAGTGTATATTTTTATTCAGAACTCTTATTAATTTCAAATTCTATTTTGGTGTTACAATGTTAATCAGGATTTGTGCCCGATGTATGGCAATAGGATTTTCCGCTATTCTATAATGGAACGTAAACGTAACTGGAGAAACGTGAAAGTGTACTCCCAACTAACTCCTATGCCTGCCTCTTCGAAGATTACAGGTGTGATACTATCTTTTACAATAATAATACGTTTTATGATACATCAGTTGACGTTCGATGTTAGGACGTATTATAACGCTCTATTGTGGATGTGACGTACCAAATTGGACAGACACGATAACCGCACTACACATGTCAATTGTCTGTACGTCTGAATAATTAGTTGGTCCTATAATTGAGTCGGTCGCTCATAGCGTGGGCGCAGTGAGGGCCAAATGTCGAGAAATATCAGCCTAATAACGCTTTGACGAGCTCCACTTTACTTCGGAGGGAATATGCTTCATTGTTAACTGATGCGAGCCACCACCACCACCTATAACTTGATTTGTTAAACCCGTTCCACTTTAACATGAATACAATGGAACAGTGTTATGAGAAAACTCGACATTTGAAGAAATATCTAGTATTTGTAACTATTAATCAATAATATAACACATTAAATAACATTTGTACAATTTGCATAATACATGGGAGAACAAAGTACCTAATTGCTGATTTGATGTTTAAAAAGAAATACTTTTTACATACATACGAGTATATACGAGTACATATAATTGCGACATCCATTGTTCAAATAGTTTGTTTGTTCAATCGACCTTATTATGTCATACCATATTATCTTTAATAAATACTGTATTGTAACTTGATTCGCAACTTTTCAGTACGATTTTGAATCTGGCCATGAAATAAAAGATTAAACTTAAATTCATATTTCGTTGAAAACATTCACTGATTCGAGATTAGTGAATTCTTGTCGAATTTTCTCTTTGTCAGTTGAGTATTCTGTTCATTCAAATATATAATAAATCTGTCACTTGTCCCCGAAATTAAAGCCGAAACTTCCAACAATAAAGTTAGGCGGACGCAAACTCGTTGGGCTTTTCGCTAAATAAACGTTCATCTCGAGTTTCGTACGCGCCAGGCAGCCGAGGATCGGACAATGGCAACTTTCCCTCTAACTTTTTTGGCACGACCTGTTCCTGGATGACACCTACTCCTATTTATACCTGACTCCATGTGAACCAAGTTTTATTACCAAACAGATGTTTTATAAGCTAAAACACAGAAACATAGATAACATAAGAAATAAAATCATGTTTAGGCACCCTATATACTTACATTCAAGGTAAAAATCTGATATTTGTAATGTGTTTAATGCGTTTTAATAATAAAAGCAATTAACGCATTACGTCACTCATTGTTAACAATGAAATCATTTATTCAAAACAACACAAATATAATACTGATTTATCTCCAGTATTACCCCTACGTGAATAAGATATAAACACGTGCCGCTTTCTCGCCGCCGCCGTCAATCAGTTACCTTTTCATAATTGCTACCAATGGAATGATTCTGCTGAGAGAATTACGCCACGAATAACTCAAATTTATCGAATTTTGTCGAATATGGGGTTGAGTGCCTCGTTGGATGCGTGGTTGCAAATGCGGCTGCCAATCGAGAGGACCTGGGTTCAAATCCCGGATCGGATTGGATACTGTTGG
>DWTO01001150.1:0-17203 GCA_018244755.1 Jemadia pseudognetus
GTGAAACGTGGGAGTGGTTCTGCATTCCTCTGCCTACCTCTTCGGGGATTACAGGCGTGAAGTTACTTTTTTTTAACATTTCAATTTATTTCTATCTGATTATTTGCATATGTAGGATGAATGGACGATACAAGAATACGTAAGTATAAAACTGGTACAATGTGTGAATGTATGGATTTTGGTGCTGAAGGAAATTAAGATTACGAAATAATTCATGCCGTAGAAAGGCACTTCGGGTCTGTAGAAATAAAGGTATTTGGTACTTGGTGCTCTCTGTCTGCCCCTTAAGGGACTTGGTGCGACAGTATAAATCAATATAAGTGTTCATTGCATTTTAATTTTGAGAGACGTTTATTATATTATATGTAGTTTTGTTCGTTTTGATTGATAGCGTAAAATACCAGATAAAGTTAGAATTTCGGTTTTTGCATTTTGGTGAATTCAGTCAGGTAGCCAGTCAGTGAACTATTAACGAATTGAATATAATATTTATTAACGAGTTCTCGCCATGCCTGTTGTATGCCTGCGGGATTTTCGTGAAACGAAATTTGATTCCAATTGTTCAATTATACCTATTGTACAGAATATCAAAAACAATCGGAGGCCTGGCCCACATGAATTCTCAGAAGATGCGTAGTATTTGAATTCTACGTTTACGTGATTTAGTAAATATAGAGATCTTCACTAACATTTGGGGTCTTTATTTAAATCGTAATATTTCTACTGGAATCTACTTTAAATCGACTTGCTAAGAACTGGTCGAATATAAAAGCTTTATGGATAAATTTATAGATAGAGGAAAATAGTGGAAGATGTAATTGCTATTAAAACTCGGTCGTTTTAATACAAACGTGAGTCAAGCCGGCTTAATACATAATGATTTTATTTTATATTGAATGCGAAAATCCAAAAATTACACCTGTAAAATCTTCATGCCTTTTTTAAGCTATTTCTCTATACAAGAGTGTTAAACATTCCATATGACGTAGATAGAGTTTATTTATAAAGCAATTACAGCGTCTCGCGACACCCTGTCGCATTATTTAGAGCTCGGACGGCTTGTATAGGTTAATTGAGCTGTAAGCCGTCTAGGCTATTTTAGTTCTTGGGCGTTATAAAGGTATAGAATTGGCGTCTTGTTACTTGGGTGGTGATTGTTGAATTTCGTATCTAAATATTATCTAGCACTATTTATGGTTTGTAATTAAAATAGTAGGACGATTGTCAGATGTTGTATTCGGTGCGTGTGAATTTTTCCGTTGTGTTTGTTAATATTGAACTGCTTCGTATATTCGAACATTATATTCATTCTAGTATAATGTTTATTTGACAAAATAACAAAACAATAGCTAGCAATGTACTTATATAAATTATATATAACATCAATGATATTATGTTAAAAATGAAAAAAGTAAGTGTTCCGTTACGTTAATAAAAAATGACAACCTCAGCCTGTTTTATCCATAGCTATTGCCGACAGATTTCCAGTGCTTTCTATTAATGGCAGACGATGTTTTTCTTTTAAAAAATGCAAATTTTCGAAGACAGGTCCAAAGAAAAAACCTACATTTTATAATTATAAGAATATATCATTGAAAAACTTGCGAACGATCGTCTGATTCCACACTACGCAGACTCTGTAGTATGATAGATCATCAGAATACTCATCAACAAGAATATGTGAATTACTAAAACGTACTTATATAGAGAGCTATCTAGACCCAGAATAAAATGAACTTCAGAAACATTTGTTCTTGATGGGAATCGACCCCGCAACATTCGACTTAGCGCTCACCACTGAATCAACAGGTCAAAATATACTTACTACTAGCGTTAGCCACAGAGTTACATCTTTGTGTGATGTCCGTAAGCCGAGTATTTTCTCGGTATGATAAAAGGGTTATATTTAACACTGCAATGGCGGGTCGACGGTAACTGCATTGTTTATGCCCGCTAAGAATAGGGCGAGCCTGCGACTATCAACTTTGACTTCGCCGCTCTGTGGGAGCATCCATCATCGAGAAAGCCCGGGTTCAGTACATTCGTGTGGACTGTAATTAAAACAGTATTAATGGAACTAAATCATATTTCAACTTATATTGGAGTAGAGTAGACGATGAAAGGATACAGAATCTGTTTAGTAAGCATTTGCATTAGTTGGGAGAAACGGAACCCGCTTCAGTATAATTATTCTAATGGTATGTTTCTTCTACTCAACTATAATAAATATTGTTAATAATAATATTGTTTATTTTATTGAATGTTAATTTTTAAATAAAGGTTTATAGAAATCAGAGACTAACATTTTCGGGAATTTGAAAAGTAATATTTAGTCTTTTAATTGAAGTCACATGACTGTATATTAATTTATATAAAGATAGAAAGTTTATATAAAGATAGAAAGAAAAACGAGTCTGTCTCAACACTTAAAATTCATGAAGTATTCAAATGAAAGTCTCAAATGTGTAGAGTATTTAACAAAAGCTTTTCAATGTGCTAGGTATTCATCCAGTCAAGTGTTTATAGACAGTACACAAAATATTACGACTGCTATCCAAAACGCATAATTCATCAAGCGTTCACAATAAGTAAACTTTGCAAAAACATCTAATACGCTGTGAATTTCAGTTGAGCTATACTAAAATTCTAAATTGTTTAATTATTTTCCAATTAAAATTAACAATACTGTCCGAAATTGGCTACGGTTATTATTTTCTGTGAGAAAATAGCAAATGTTACCGGGGTCTGTGGACTGTAACTGAAGTAGGTATTTTTGAGTATTATTAACATTATATTAGGCTTTAGAATTTTGTCTCTATCGCTCGATCGTTCTAGAAGATGTTTTGTATTATAGGATTCGTATTTATGTAACAATGTTTAGATGCAAATTTATTTAAATTTGTAACATCAACAAACGCGGCTTAGGAGCATGACGTTAAGTATGGATACAATTAAAATAAGGTATTTTAATCCATCTTAATTTTCGTTACCATCGTGAGTCTATTACATTAGTCTACTGTTAGATACAGGCCTCCCTAAGCGCTATCGAGTCCTGTCTTCGTCATTTATGTTAATTATGAAATACAAATTACTTAACTGTGACATACAAATAAGATAATTTTAGGGATAAATACCATTAGAGAGATTTATAATGAGGGACATTTACTGTTAGATATTTGTTTATTTTATTTTATACCGTTAGGGATATCGTAAATAATTTTAGGTAAATTAAATTTTATGTCAATAATAATATTATACAAAGTTTGATAGAAAATAGACAAATAATTATAATTTATTACAGGTCCAAACGTTGCGAATTATTAGAACGAAATTATTACAATAATATCAAGGCAAAGACAATGTAGTTACTCTAATAAAATAAAATCTTAACAATTGGTTCTAGACGTTTCTAATACGATTCATAGAACGTTCCAGAAAGCGCTGTTCGCGAAGGAGAGTGGTTTACTGGAGTACAACTGTCGGAACGTGGGTTGAAATATGGCAACAACGCTGTCCAAGCAACTGAAATATAATTGCATAATAAATAAACTCGGTTTAACATTTCGCACGTTAATTGCTTCTGGATTATTCGGGAAAATACAGCGAGAGAAACTAAAACTTAGACATTTTAAGTTGGCGTTAATGATTTTGTTTCCTGAATACCGCCCAATACGAATAAAAATATTACTGAAATATTATATTTTTACTGTCTTGAGGTTCAAGATGAGCTACGCGTCTATGCCATATTAATATCTTAATAAACATGATTAAGACCTTTCACAGTTTCATCACTTACGTATGGTTGAGATGGTTTCGATGATCTCTTAAAAAATAATGACAAATAATCATATTCCGATTTATGTATCATTATATTAATTTACGTTTTTTACTTCATCCACTACTTATCTACCAACTGCTGGTTGGCTGGTTTATGATGTAATTCAGGATAATCTATGCTATGTTGAGGATCAGATCACTAATCATTCTTTTTTATAATAGACAATAGACTTTTAGTGTCTCACTGTTAGGCAAGTCGTTTGTCAATTTATTTTATTAAGGCTTCCGTAGTGACCTACTTACTGTCTGTTATTACTAAAGTGACCTATAATCTGACATGAAACTTATCTTGAATACGGTACAAAAATTATGCCGCTAAATATATTATAAACCATATTTACTGTAACCATTCAGGTTAATGAATATTTGTACAAAAAATTACAAATCCTTCCTTTAAGTAAAGAAAAGTTTTAGAAAAAAACATGTATGTTGATGAATGCCAGTTGACGAAATTGTAGTTTTTATGTTACCGTCAATCTCTCGCCGGCATTACTTCTAATAAAGTTTCTAGCAATTCCTGACGCTCAAATTGAAAACAGGGGCATTGGCAGTTAATACTATTCTCATTGACTCAATTCATTAATGACTCTCAGTGCCAACATGTCGAAAGCAAAAGATTCAGAACATTATATGCAGCAACACTTCAAAATATTATCGCAACGTAATCATAAAATCACGCACGAAGTCGGTAGATGTTTTAACCTACAAATTGTACCCGGTATATTTATTTAAAAGAGTAATGTCGAAATCCCCTTTTGTTTCTATTCAACCTAATCCCGCGTTTTACGCTCGAAATAACAGCAACACAACAATACTTAAAACCCCTTTTGTTTCACATCTCCGCGTACATAAACTGCGTTAAAAATACAAAAATACAACGTTATAACTCGCTGTGGCGTTATATTAATCAAGGCGGGTATTTCTGTCGGTCCGTCACGGGCGTCCGCTTGATTTATATAGCTCATTACGGCTCGAGATCATTCCGGCGAATGTCTTCTGGTTATATAGCCCTGGCACTCGCTTCCCACGTTTCATCAGCGTGCTGAAAGAATAATTAATTTTTTTGGGTATTTTAAACTCATCTCATCTGTATTGTGCATACAATTTGATATGCGTATAATAATAATTATTATTGATAATTTTTGAAATGCTTTAATAAAAGGGATTTTATATCTGTGTGTTTAATAAAAGGGATTTTATATCTGTCTTTAATAAAAGGGTTTTTTTTATATTTGCCTTTATATCTGTGGAAACGTGCAGATCCGTAGAAGCAAATAACTCATAACGTACCTACATACGTCGCTCTCAAGATTTCCCAATTAACAAGTTGTAAAAATACATATACATAAATATACAAGTATAGAACTTCGAGCGTTGATATAAATGTGAATATCAACATTTTCTATAGTAATTAATTATGAGTTATTATGCGCAAATGAATGAGTTCAAACGCTTGTACTTTATAGCAGCTGAGAACCTAGTTTCGCTGTAAATTGCTAGAATGTTTGAAGCGCGATACAGTATAAACTGATGTTGAAAATAGTTTTATAGTTTCAATTATGTTACATTTAGTTATAATTCAATATGATTACGCTTAAAAACCTCGCACTCAATAATAACTAAATTCAATTTGAACACTATAAAATTTATTCAGAATAGGGCGACCGCAAAAACTACTTCAAGAGTATTATGTAATATTAAATTACGTACAACTTTGTGACCAGTAACACATTTTAGAATTTCTATATGTGAGCCGAATATAATTTTGTTACGTAAAATATATATGCTCGTATATACATACGTAAAATTTAAATTAAGTTACTTATTTTATTATACAATTGTTTAAATAGTATCTGGTGGAATTCTAATATAATTTCGTCAAATCACGCCTGTCATCCCCGAAGAGGTTAATGGGGGAGTGCAATACACTTTCACGTTTCAACAGTTGCGTTTACGCCCCTCTATGGAATAAGTCGTGAGCCTATTGCCAAATACCGGGCACAGTCCAAAGTCTAAGCCACGAGTATAAAATCTAAATTAGAATAATCTAATGGCACCCGGCCCGGGATTTGAACCCAGAACCTCGCAATCTACTGTCGTGCTTGCTACCAACAGAACCATCGAAGCAGTCAGTGAATTGTTTATAAAATTCCAAGGGACCCTTAACCGAATACTCGAAAACAAAATGTTTATACGTAGGTATGTAAAATATTTTTCGTCCGTTTTATATTCAATTTCAATGCTATTTCACCCTCATTTTTCAATACCAACATATCGTTAACAATCAATCGGGGAGTATTCCGAACGAAACCTTTCATATCCGCGTTTAAAATTCACAGCTTTCAATTCCATACATTCCGCTGCCACACATTCATCGCATCGCATCGAATCGACACCACGCGGCCCCGCGAACTTGTGAACAAGTTTTAATTAGTGCCGTAATTGTAGCGGTTTCAAAGGAAAAACAAAATAACGAGGGCCTCACCAATGTGTTCACTAAACACTTGTTTTAATGCTAACGAGTAACGAGCGTTGAATTAAAGTTGAGTTGAATTCTAAAAGCGCGCCCTCCAGAGTGACCGCGGTTGTGAACTGCATTAATGTGAAATTCTAATTTCGAAATTGAAGCTTTTATCATTATTTCCGCATGCCCTCAATGTACGTAAACGATATAATATACAGAATAATCATTATTGTATTTGCTTTGGTCATTAAATGAGTTTTGGGTGGGTTTATTGAATAAAATGTATTTATTTTTTATTTTATGCCTTATAGGTGCTAACAATAGTAGTGATAGAATAATGGTTTGAAATTCAGGCTCTCCCTCTGGAGGTCCGGGTTCAAATCCTGGGGCACCTCTTTTTAAATGTCCTTTTTAAGGTTAAATATCACTTCTTATAGCGGTTGTGGTGTCGTGTTTTGAGGTCCACATAAATAACACACACACACAGAATAATTTTTAGGTTAGACGCCCTGTCGCAAGGGCACGCCCTCCGCCGGCACATCTTACAAGTTGAGTTTATGGACATACAGCTATAATTATACATTCAATTGTAAATAACGGCACAAACCAATTAAACAAATTGTTGAAATTCGTATACATATTAAGGTTTTTTGAGGAAATTTGAGCTTTGACATAATTAAAATAAAATTCAATTTCCATTCATACTCCACTGGATGCATTACACGGTAATTATCGAATGCAAATTAACTTATTTCATGCTGTTGTTCCTCGTGTGCAGTAAATATTGTGCAATGAATTTTTAATTTCATTCATTATACGCGTAATGAAACGCACGTGAGAATATGTTTCAGAGAATAAACAGCTTATTTTTCATTATGTACTTCAGTTATAATACTAATTGTATGTTTGAAATTTAGTTTTTAACTATAGATATTACTGTGGATAGTAATTATTCGTTTACGTCTTCAACTATCACATGATTGCATTATTTTGTCTCTGTGGTAATCTCTCCTCGTGTTCTTTGAATGTAAGGAAATAATAATATTTATTGATGTGTAATTAACAGGATTTCTTAAGACTGGATTTCATGACAATAATAAATAATATCCAGCAATAAAATAACATCGGTTTCATTTTTTAATTTATGTCACGTTTGTTGTCAACCAGTCATCTATGTCAATGTAAAGGAGAAATGAAATTCGCCTTATTTTCCTTAGCGTATTCATTTAATTATGTTCCGTTTAAGCCGTTCCGCGGAGGGCTTTCCTTCGAAATTGGCTCACTTTGATTTTGTGAAAAAAGTCATTAATAAGAGCTGTCATATCGAGGGCGGCCACTGAGACTGTCGCTTTAATTTGATCCTCCACAAACGGAGCCTAATAAGGAGGAGGGCTTGAGGGCTTCTTTAATATGATCGGCCGGGTGTCATTCACCTGTTACGTTAAATGAGAAGTGAAGTGCTACCGCGTATTTATTATATTTTAAGGGTAATTGCTCATTTTTATTTTTCTTCACGCCAGAACTATTAAGCATTTGTGGAGTACACGGAGTGGCAAATATTTCTAGTCTTTCAGAATTGACGTGATTTGTTTACGTTCCACACTCTTCGTACACGAACGCCGGTTTCGAAGACTTTTTTTTGAGTATTATTTGATGGTCGTTCCGCTTGTCAGTTACAAAAAGAAATTCGTATTCGTAGAGGTACATATTTCGTTTTGGGTATATATGTATCTAAACGAAATTATGTATAAAAAATATATTATGTTTTTCATTATTTAGACTACCTAAGTTAAAACGTTTCGTGTGCTAGTGCTAGGACAAGTGATTTCAACCAGATGCTTCTGCCCTCATTGTGGTATGAATGGTTTGCGTGGATATTTTTGTTTATTCTGAAATTTTATTATCTAGGTACTTCTTAATGTCAGAATTTACATTTGTTGCCTTGAAAATATTTGTTTTTACAGAAAGACCTACCAGGAATTCGCGGATAGCTGAATATGAAAGTTTGATGTGAAAATATATATTTTTTGGAAATGTAACAAACACTGGAGCTCGTATTCAAGTTATTTCCATTCCACATTCAATATAGCAGATGCCTTAGAGATTGAGGTCGCAGACTTTCTTGGCATACTTTTCTCGTTTGGAATCTCTGCCAATGTCGTGTTTCTACTTGAATCACCGTGAAGGGAGATTCAATGTCAGTGATTTTCGGAAGACTTGGGTGAATTCTTCTTTAGGTTCCCTGAGTTATTTTGTTGTTCATCGCGTTGTAGTTGCATGGTTACGTGGGCTGATCTTGTAAAAGTATTCAACGTATGTTGCATCTTCGTACTCCATTATTCCGTCTCTTAACTTGGGATTGCGGCTTCGTGGGTTCTATTACTTTAAGATCATCTTTATATGCGATAGAAGTAATTATATTCCATAAAAAATAAATACCTTAGAAATAAATAAAGACTTGTTTGATTTTATGCGCTTTCAGAAAAACCCATTATAATACATTTCAAACATGAAAATAACAAGGAGAGCGACCAAATTAGGCCGAATAGTTGACAAGAACTGAAGATTGATAATATTGACAAGATAATATTGTACCAAGTGTTATATATCGGAAATTATAAATTAATGCAGTATAATATAAAAACAGTGCTTAATTTACCTTTTATGAATAAATTGTCCATAGCAACGAGAAGAGATTAATAAAATAATATTTGGAGGTTATGCGATTTGTCACATACATAATTATCGTTGCAGGGTAATAACCAAAAATCGTATAAATTATTAACAGATTAGCGGCATTCCCATGATAATTAATCGGATACCGATTGGAAGGCTTTAATAAATTAAATATTGTTGGATTAATCACCAACACGGTAAATGTTTGATTAAAATTATGTGTCATGTGATGGAATCATTAAAGTTATCTTTTACGTACCTACTTACATAAATAGGTTCAGTGATTTTTTTGGGTATCCTGTCGCCGATAATATTATTTTATTGAACGTGATGTTATTTTTAATGCACCTCATTGTGTTAAATATTCACAACGGGATTCCGTCACAATATGATCATAGTGCCCTTATGTTTATGTTTTTAGTATATCTAGCTACTTTTGCCGTATGACTGTTAATGGTATTAATCTTTATTCGCGAATATCTATACTAATAAAACGTGAGACTAAATTGCAATTATCCGAGGATAAAATGTATGTATATTCTTATACTATGTGCTCTCTTATGTATGTGTGTCCGTAACCTCATCTTCCTATTTTTTATTGTTCTACACGTGAGTAGGTTTTAGTTTTCTTCCTTAAAATTCCATAGTATACTTTGCTGATCAAATGTGGGTTGCTTACGGCTACCATAGGTACCGGTTTTAATCTGGTCATTACATAAAAAATAATCGTTTCCACGACCGGAGCATTCGCTGGATAAAGAGAGAAACCAATGATTTGTCCTTAAAAAATGCTATTTCTATGGATATATCAATCTGTATTTTTAACATAGAATGAAGCAGACAGAATCTAGTCTTGTTCAGCACAGTTCGCATCCAATTGATCTGATCCCATCAGTGAAAATTAAACATGGATATTCACAAGATTCATAAGATATAAAATATAACGCGAACAGTCCATAAATCAACATGATACTTGTCTAAAAGGCGTGCAATAAAAGATGAAACAAATGAACAAACAGAATAAAGAAAGAATCCAATTGTGAAACACACAAGGGTGGGTGCTAGCCGAGAATGTTTTCCGGAATCCTTGACATAATAGCGTAATATTAGTGTCAGTGAGAATACAGCGGTGCCATCTCATGTGAAAACAGATTGATGTCAAAAGTTTGTCGGATGTTTAAGTGAAGCATTTGAGTTGGAATTGATTGTACTTTGATGAAGTGCACATACGTGAAGAATGAACTTTCCGAGATGGCTCAGGTGAGCCGTGATCATGCACTTGAATCCTATTGGATTGAATATTTTGCGTTTGTTTACATCATCTGTTTCACTTGGCTATTAATAGAAAAGGTGCGTCAATGTTTTAAATAATTCTGCGAACATGAAATTACAGAAAATTTTTGTTCTTCTAAGACAATAAGACAAGACAATAAGAACGCAAAAAAATATATATATTACATATTTCAATAAGAAAAATGTGCCAATCCTACTATGTGATTATGACTATTCAATTACATTTTAACAATGTTTGCCATAAAGTTTTATGTACTCGTATTAAAAACTGTAAATATCTCCAGGTCATACTCGGGATGATGACGAAATCGGTAGTAAAAAGCTAAACAGGTTAAATAGGAATTATCAGTATTCAGGTAAGCTTAAAAAGGCACGCGCCAGGAATACACATGTCAGAATGATATTTGAATAATTTCAGGAGGTATTTCCGGGATTAAATTGACCTAGAATCGACCCTAGAATAGACATTCCATTGTATGTTTTATCCTGAACTTAGATCGTTCCTATACAAAAACCTACAGAATATAGTATCAGCATAAGAGAAATACGTCAAATAGAAAAATTTAGTACATCACAGTCGTAATATAAACATGGAATCTCTTATTGACAGAGTAGCATGTGTATCTCTTCCCAAATAGAGGTTGCATATTACATACATACATACATATCATATTATATATATATTATTTATATATACATAGTTATCCAGTGACATGATATCTTCTGAGAATGTTAAGGTCATAATCTTGATAATGTTGCAGACGTCACATGCCTTAGAGAACATTCTAGAGAACACGAAGAAAACTTGCTCGGTATTTCTTGTCGTATATTTCAATATAATACCGACAGTGACATTGAATTAAAAAAACACAATTTCGAAAAGTGATAGCGATCCGACATCAAAACTTATAGGTTTGGAAACCCCAAGCTATTCTCTGAAAAATAATTTAAGAAAATCTTTTGCAGACATTAAATAAATATCAAAATCTCATATTTGTATTTTAATTACTCGTATGTAACGCAAGTATAAAATTGTTATTCGACGGACTCAGAACAAAGTTTTTGCAGCTATTAATTGACGC
This sequence comes from Jemadia pseudognetus, assembly GCA_018244755.1. Classification (NCBI taxonomy): domain Eukaryota; kingdom Metazoa; phylum Arthropoda; class Insecta; order Lepidoptera; family Hesperiidae; genus Jemadia; species Jemadia pseudognetus. The sequence goes on from DWTO01001150.1 coordinate 11,353, forward strand.
AAAATCAATGACGAACGGACAGAATGTTTCGGTCGGGCAACCCGCTGCTCAAACCATAGTTATATACACGGCTTCCTTGATTGAGAGTGACAGATTTATTAGAGCGGCGATATAGTTCTATATACCATTTGTATTTATAACAATCCAGTTGATTGGATCATGATTTGTTATAATTATGTTATCGACTGCCTCGTTGATTCAGTGGGTGCAAGGTGAGTACTAATCGAGAGGTCTTGGGTCCAATTAACGGTTCACGTACTATTGGATTTTTTTCACTTAGATTTTCTACCGCCAGACCAGCATTCCGATTATGGACAAAAACCCTTCAGGAAAAAATATGTCTAGCAGAGGACTCAGTCTGTGTATGTGAGAGATGTTATCGGGGTCCTAAATAGACTAGGATTCACTGAACCTACTTAAGTGCTTCATTAATCCAGGAGTTGCAAACGAGATAGCTCAACATGAAGTCTAAGATTTAATCCCTTCATCGAGAAAAGTGTTATTGGTTTTTATAACTTTAATTTCCACTTAATAGCTCGGTATCTGGGTCCATACTGGTATAAGGCAGTACGCTCAGCCCCCCCTATTCCAAGTACCTGTTAAATGATTTGTGAAAAGCGAGAATATTACACTCTGTCCACCTCTTCGGAGAAATACAATCGTAACATGTAGAACATTTGCACTTATAACAATCCAGTTGATCTGACAATGATTTGTTATAACTATATTATCGGGACCCTAAATACTCGTAGACAAGGATTTCTGTATGACGAGTTGTATCTGTAAGTAATGAGAACCGTGGGTAGTGTGTTCTTCCTGCAGGTCCGGCACGTTCGTATTCCTCACACGTTCGTATGAATAGCTTTTAATCTTGATCAGCTTTCACTGAATAATACTCGACATGCCAAAGAGTCAGTGCGTCAGAATTTAGGTCTCCATGCTGTTTTAGTTAGAACTATCGTTCTTATCACCAACCTGTATATTATTGTGCCCGGTGTATGGCAATACGCTCCCCACCCATTCCATAGTGGGTCGTAAACGTAACTGGTGAAACGTGCGACTGAACTACACTCCTTTGTCTACCTCTTCGGGGATTATAGGTGTGATGTTACGTTGATTTCTTTTAGTTGGAATAGCAGTTTTTGTTATACATATTAACAAAATTTGAGAAAACCAGTGGTACAAACCCTCAACAGTGTTTCGTGATTACGCTTCATTTCAATTCGGTTTCTACAACAACGCACAAGCTGTAAGCCGCTACACAACATGTAGTTTGCTACAATTAACTCAGTCACCGTTTTAATGCCAGTAATATTCCCCATATTCGGGAACAGAAGGGATTATTCCCAACGTTTGCACATTCCGATAGAGCTGTCAGGAAGTTTGCGTTCCAATGTATCGGAATTCTGATTGAAACTATTGTGATTGGTACGGAACGGCTGCCACTGTGTTGTTGATTTAAATTGTAAATGTACAATACTGAGTTTGTGTGTATTCTGTTTCGCCTGCGGTTGGACTCGTTCAGTAACGTAATCCGGTTATAGAATTTGATTGGTTACCTCGGTGGTCGTTTTGGTTGCAACCGCGAATATAGATTAGAGGTCCTGGGTACAAATCCCGGGTCGAGCACTGTTGGATAGTGGCTCAGAGTCCTGGACATGTGCCCGATGTATGGCAATAGACTCACCATCTATTCCATAGTGGGACATAAACGTAGTGGGACATAAACGTAACTGGTGTACTAGACTCCTCTGCCTACCTCTTCTGGGGGTAACAGGTGTGATGTTACGTAGTACTTCCTTAAAAATTAAGAGATTTATGTACCATGAAGCATCGGTATTGTAGACTTCTGACCACAATGAAACGTGATAGTTTGTGTGCGTGAATTTTCGAAATGACATTAATTAAAATGTCCATAATCATTTAGACAATACGTACTCAAATGACACGATTTATTTAGCCTAGATGGGAATTAACTTTAAATTAAAAATATCCGGTTCAGCAATCTAAACCAGTATGCCAAGCGGCCACTCAAATGGGGCTCTAAAAACTGAAACACGACGGATCAAACACAAGGAAATTTCACTATATGAATCCGACAATTCCGTTCAAAATTAGACCCTTCTACTCGTAAACACTTTGAGCGCGTCACAACACTGACAGCCACTGACAGGATGTTTGAGTTCAGGAAGTTATTACAATTTCGACATTTCATACGTTGCCGCTGCGATTGGTTTTGCTGATTTGCTGTTATCCGTATACTCCGCTTGTCAATATCACTCCTCGGTATTGACGTGTTGCTACTAGTACCAATTGTGTGGAAACGGACTTAATATCTAGCAATTATGTTTATGTATTTACTGTTCAATATTTTAAACAATCGAAAGTGAACCTTATGATCTTGTCATGAAAAATATTATTATTGTTATACAGTTATTATTTATGCTCCTGTATGACGGTGCACAGTAGTATTTGGTATCGTATATTTCTATCCTAACAACAGCCCTTATCTCTAGTTATAATCATCATCAACTTATTGCAGTCAACTGCTGGACAAAAGCCTCTTCTGAGTGGTTATGCGTATAATCCCCACGCTGGGCATGCGGGTTGGGGATCGCAGAGCAGTCTCTTGCACTACCTCGTACACCGCGATGTGCGAGCGTCGAGTTTAGCCGCCTCTTACCATACCCTGTATCTCGCCACGGAATCGAGGAATGTATTCTTACTCCGTCCCGATACGGATAATATTCAATATTAATTCGTATTTTTCCCTCAGTCTCTATTATTTTCTTACAAGAAATGGTTAAGAAAATATCTTCAGACGTCTCCACACATTGCTATCATAAGGCGTGATGGTGATGAAAATTGGACAGTTCAACTCCACCACATATGATTAACTCAGAAGTGCAATGAATTGTCATAGTTCTAGCGAACTAACAAAATATCAGCTTTATGAATGTATGAAGACATATACAATACAAGAAACGCAAGAAGTGTAAAGAAGTTTATTAGTCATGAGGCCCCCAGACTTGTCTACAACCTTACCAGGATCGTAGAAAAATAATAATTCTAATAAAAAACGTTTATCGAACATAAAAAATATTTACACATTCGCAAGAAAATTTTCTTCACTTATACTTAAGATTTCTACCATCAATTTACCATATATATATGTAACTATATAATGAAACAATTATACGTGGTTTAATAATTAACATTTGTGGGAGAACAAAGCAGAAACTACATTGTTTTGTGTTATCACGCCGCGTGTGGAGATGAAAGGGTCGTTACAGTTCAACTGCTGTTTTAACAAGCTATCCTATTTTGAACTTTGTAACTATCGAGAGTATTGATATAAATGCCTATTAAATGTTGTCAAACAACATTTGATGTGTTTATTGAAATTTGCTTGAAAATGAACAGCCCCGTGATATATTTACGAAGCTAATTTTTGGTTGATTAAATTGTTTAACTTTGCCAATAATCATTTTATTATAGAGACCCTAGTAACGAAATTTGAAATAGCTAATTGATTCTTTTGTATGTAGATACATAATTATTGTTGAATGCTATAATTTCCGGACATGATATAAATAATAAATAATATAATAAATAAAAATAATATAAATAAATAATAATATAATAAATAAATTATTAATTTTAAGTTATAATTGTGACGTAAAAGATTTTTTAGTCAAATATATTGGAAATATAACATTTCTCTTTATAATTTTGTATTGTTATAACATCACGCTAAGTTATTTACAGAGTAGGTAGCGAACACAGAATCCCATATCTATGTATATCTTTATCTTCACAGATCCGACATTCTTCTTTTTGTATTCATAACCCTTCATATTAATACACCGGTTTCAGAAACTCTCTGACTACTTAGTCAGTATCTAACCCATTTGATTAAGATATCTGAACCTTGATTTCCTTCAGCACCTGTATCTAACTAAATTCGCATTGTATATCTATTTTGTCATTCTTTCATTATATTGTAACTTGTGATGCAGTATAACATTGTAAAAAATACATGTAAATATCCAGTTCCTTGTGCACCAGTTCTCCGTTTCTCCGTAAAACACATGTTCTTCTTTTTTCCGCGACTACTAAAGCCCGTTAAAACCTAAGCCTCAAAGCGGCCTGAATGCAGTCAAATGCAGGCCACCCGGAAAAACTACTAGTAAAGTAGCCGAATTGCGAGCGCAATAAAAAGGTAAAAAAAAATTGAAAATGTTAAATCAGCGGTGAAGCGTTTCCCTTCGCTCGAGTGTGCTCGACTTCGGCGCGCTTCGCTCAACTTCGCTCGCTACCGGCAGCGTTCGAGCGCCTGTTGAGTCAGACGTGCTCGTAAAACGAACTCAACTTCGTAAAAGTATATTTTATGAGGACTTTGATTAAGGAAAGTAATGCCGCAGCGCTAAATCGAATTTCGGGCAGTTAAGTTGCGGGTTGCACCGTAATAATACTTCGGCTGAATTAAACTGAAATGAGACGTCATTTAAAACTGTCACGGGCACTGACATTGCTTTTTTGCCGGGAAACTGGAAAATGCATGTAACGATGTTTTTATTGTGGATGTTTTGCGTTTGAACACCGCAAGGCTTTTATTATCATCGTATAAAAACCATCGACTCGGTCAAACATCAGTACTCATTTTATCGTTCATCGTCAAACAAGTTATGGTCACAATATGATGTAAAGTTTACAAACTTTAAAAGTCTTATAAAACATTAATGATAGTACTAAGATAATATGTAGGTATATGCTAGCACATAAAATGCTTCCCTTCACGATTATGGAGAATGAAATTTTAAGTTTAAAATTTCACACTACATTTTAAAGGTCAGTAGTTGGTGTCAACTTTGGAATCCCGCATCCCGTGAAATGAGAGATTATATGTATCTCCTGGTTGTACATGTACGTACATAAAACTGCTATAAGGGTAGTAAAGCACACAGCGGACGTGATAGTAAATGTTAGTTGCAGTATCTATGTATATTCATGAGAATTCAAGCCGTACATTGTAACCATAACCAGACGTTCCACCTGAGATCCATTGAAGATACCCCAGTACGCTTGAGAGCTCGTAAAAACAAAACTCAGAACCTTTTGTGCCTTGAAGTGACAGTCGAAACATTGTAAGCGAGAACCTCTTTATTTTTACTGTAATTTCACCCTTTTATGACTGGTCACCTACAGTGACTCAAATCGTGACTAAGGCGAAACGCGCATAAAATAACGCTTATAAATTTGTCGATGACGTGACGTAAAATCTGAGACTGCTATTTTCCGCTAACTCACCTCGATAACAAAGAAAAAAGATCCGGGCACAAAATGGCGGCCCGTAAATAGAAAACGTGTATAATGACATAAATATTGCATTAAGCTCGTAGCGTAAGGAGTGAATTTGTTTACATTAAATGTACGATACCGTAACTGGCGCCAATGTATCATAAATTTTCATTATGTCACACAACTGAGCTGTCTCCAAAGATTACACTTCGTTAACTGATTGTTGTACGTCTGTCGGGTCAACGATGCAAAACGTACGATTTATTCGTTACTTGTTGAAATAAGTTTAGGGTCGTATAATACTTTTCGCATCCCATTCCGAAGGACTGTCTTTGAAGATACTTTGTCAAATAAACTACACTATATTAAATACTATTAAAGTAATATTGTTTCCGCGGTAATGTCACGTTTTGTGGCGCTGGACATCGCTTCAGTGGATCGTTGGTCGATAGTATCCGTGAAGCGTGTGTTGCTAAGTCGAAATAAATACCATTCTGTAATGTTGATGCTTTTTCAAACACTTGGTATGTCTACTTAGGTACTGAAAAAA
>DWTO01001151.1:0-17200 GCA_018244755.1 Jemadia pseudognetus
TCGAGACACATGCGGCTTTTGCGATCCCAAAAAAAGAAGACGATGAATTGGAAATATTTTGTAGCAGTCAACATCCTTCAGAAGTAGCTGTAAGTGATAAGGTTTACATTGTTTTATAAAATAAATAAAGCATATTAATAAAAATATGTAGGTACATCAGATATTTTTAGTAATTATTTGACGAAATTAGAACTCTTATTATTTATTAGTGGCGAATGTTGTTTGATCATGAATTAACCATTTCTTGTTGTTGATTATAAAGATTGTACACTGACTGTCATTTCAGAAATTGTTAAGTCATGTACTACACGTGCCGATGAACAGGATCGTTGCTCGAGTTAAACGAATGGGAGGAGGATTTGGTGGAAAAGAATCTCGTGGAATTTTGATATCGTTACCTGTAGGTCTCGCCGCTCATAAGCTGCAAAGGCCAGTTCGATGTATGCTTGATCGAGACGAAGACATGATGATGACTGGAACCAGACATCCGTTTTTAATCAAGTACAAGGCAGCAGCAACGAAAGAAGGGAGAATAGTCGCTGCGGTAGTCAATATTTACAATAACGGTGGATATTCTATTGATCTATCTGGTCCTGTAAGTAAATGAACAAAACTTCCGTATAAATTTTAATGTCATCGAAAAGTATTTAGACTTCAATTTGTCTTTACAGGTGGTAGAGAGGGCTATGTTCCATTTTGAAAATGCGTACTATATTCCTAACGTTGAAGTAACAGGGTACGTTTGTAAAACTAATTTGCCTTCAAACACGGCATTCCGTGGATTTGGTGGACCCCAGGGTATGTTTGGCGCCGAAAATATGTTAAGAGACCTCGCATACAAATTGGGAAAGGACCCAGCAGAAATGAGCAAATTAAACTTGTATAAAGAAAATTTGACAACACATTACGGACAAGTTTTAACCCATTGCACTATTCAGAGATGTTGGGATGAATGTGTAGAAAAGAGCAACCTTGCGCAAAGAAAATCGAATATAGAAATCTTTAATAAGTATGTTTAACGTTTTTAAGTATGATAAAATATGAAAATAATTGTAATAAACGATATCTTTATTTGCAGTGATAGCGTAGTGGTTTAAACTGTAGCTTCTCACTTCGGTGGTTCTGGGTTCAAATCCTGGCGCGCACCTCTTTACAAAGTCTACCTTTTGAGATTTAATATCACTTGTTATAACGGTGAAGGAAAACATCGTGTACCCCTTAAGAGTTCTCAAAAAAAGTATTCTCCAAGGAGTGTGAACTCTGCCAACCCGCACCTGGCCAGCGCGGCTGCGTATTTTAATCTGAGAAAAGACCCGTCTTCCAACAGCGGATTGATACAAGAGTCGGAAAAAATATTTTTATTCATTACCTTTGGAATTTAGCAGATAATCTGAACTTTGTTCATTTTAAGATTATGCATTGTAATGAAATGCTTAATGTATATATTTATATGGATATGTGCCCGATGCATGGCGATAGGCTCACCACCTATTCCATAATGGGACGTAAAAGTAACTAGTGAAACGTGGGAGTGGTTCTGCATTCCTCTGCCTACCTCTTCGGGGATTACAGGCGTGAAGTTACGTTATATATTTATATGAACAGATCCTTATTAATTGTATGTTATTTTTAGGCAACACCGTTGGAGAAAGCGTGGTATAAGTATAATTCCAACCAAATTTGGTATTGCTTTTACTGAGAAGTTGTTAAATCAAGCCGGTGCTTTAGTTATAATATACGTCGACGGATCGGTGCTTGTATCTCACGGCGGTACCGAAATGGGACAAGGCCTACATACGAAAATGATTCAAGTTACATCACGTGTACTTGGAATAGATGTGTCGAAAATTCACATTAGTGAAACAGCAACAGACAAAGTGCCCAATACTTCAGCTACAGCGGCCAGTGCGGGTTCCGATCTCAACGGAATGGCTGTTCTCAATGCGTGTCAGACGCTAATGAAACGTATTCAACCATTCAAAGACAGAAATCCCAACGGAACATGGGAAGAGTGGATTTCTGCAGCATATGTAGCCAGAGTCAGTTTATCAGCTACAGGTTTCTATGCCACTCCAGATATTGGTTACGATTTTAAGACTAATACAGGACAGGCCTTCAATTATTTCACTTACGGAGTTGCGTGTACGGAAGTAGAAATCGATTGTTTGAGTGGCGATCATCAAGTTCTTAGAACTGATATAGTAATGGACTTAGGAGAAAGTATAAATCCTGCAATAGATATAGGCCAAATCGAAGGTGCTTTCATTCAAGGATATGGCCTGTTTACAATAGAAGAATTAATTTATTCACCGACCGGTACCTTGTACTCGCGCGGTCCCGGTGCTTACAAGATACCTGGATTTGGAGATATTCCTCAGGAATTTAATGTATCGTTGTTAAAAGGTGCACCTAATCCAAGGGCTGTATATTCGTCGAAGGTTTGTGCCTGATTATTTCAAAAAAGGCTGAGGAATTTCCATAATAACCACGGGGAATTAAATTTTTGATTTAATTTCACAGGCCGTGGGCGAACCACCTTTATTTTTGGCAAGTACTGTGTACTTCGCAATCAAAGATGCAATTCAAGCTGCGCGTGCGGACGCAGGCGTGCCTCTAGAATTCCACTTTGAATCGCCGGCGACCTCTGCGAGAATACGCATGGCTTGCGAGGACCATATTACTAAAAAGGTAAAGTTAAAACAGCCAATATATTTATTATATTAAGAGTATGAAAATTAGAAAGTCCTTTCTGCCTATAATAACAGGCGTGGGAACTCCACGCTCATTTCAATACATTATTATCAAGTACAAAGTTTGAATCTTAATTAAAACATACTAAAAATGTCTTTATACTATACTAAGTCACGGTTAAAAAATAACTTTTAAACAATTTATTTATTAAGATTCACGCCGTGAATTTAATTGGCACACAAATCTTATTATTAAAATTATTTGGTTACCTAACGCGTCGACAAGAGATCTTATTTAAGTTTTGTTTTCATTTACAGCTTTCCGCGCCTGAACCCGGCAGTTTCATTCCTTGGAACATCGTTCCTTAACGCAAGAATATGTAATGTCCTTTCGAGGCACCACACCGGGATAATTGATATACCATATGTATTAGATAAAACTACTTCTAGGCTGCATTTCGTCAAAATGATAATAATGTTTATATTGCATCAGCTGCCGAATAGAAACTTCATCCTTACGACTTATAACGACCTAGTCACGTTCCGGTCCTTTGCTCCGCTTGGTATTATCATGTGAACCGCAAACCCTGATATAGACTTTGTTCGGAAGTATTCCCAGTGTGCTATATCATCATGTGAATCGTTTGCTTGTTGGTCTCTATAATAAAACAGTGATGGCACATGTTGTAGTAATGTCCCAAACGTACTGCTATGAAGAGGTTCTTGGCCGGTACTTGGTACATTATGAGGAAGTTCTTAGTTAGAAAAGGTGCTTGAACAGGAAGCTATTAACGTTTAGTACCCTCTACGAACTGGCGTATTGTGTTCATTTATCTTAATGTAACGATATACGTAAAGTACGATATAAGTAACGTACGATATAAGTAACGTACGATATAAGCAACGTACGATATAAGTAACGCACGATATAAGTAACGTACGATATAAGTAGGTAACACAGTTCTGATTACTTATTTGATAGATCAATATAGGTACTCCCTAATTCACATTTTAATAATGTTTAAATATCAATAAGATGAATAAAACGAAAAATAGAATAAAAAGTTTATTTAATATCGTACCTAATACTTTACAACACACAAGTAAACAAAAAATTCCTCAATAAATTAATGTAAGAAAAGTCTATGACAGAATGTTTTATTATAATTACGATTTATCAATATTTTTATTGCTTTATGGTATCACACATTTAAAGAGCAATGCCATACGAACCAGGACTATGGACTGGAACGTCATATTGTATCACTGCAGACTAATTTCTGGTGAATACAGTACATTTTTTATAGAAACAGTACAACATAAGAAAATGCTGTTCTGTAATATATATCCTTAGTAGTATATTAGCTATATAAATAATTCTATACGTATAAATATGTATTAAACATTTTTGGATGTATTCAGACAATTTGCACTGTATTGTTAATCCCATATGTATATCAAACCGTTACTGAAATATTTTTTATCGATATTACAAAACTGAAATTTGTTAATGCGGTAGCGTCGTTTGTTTGTTTTTATATAAATAGTACTATAATTGTAAAATTACTTAACGTATTATTGATAGGTTAAGTAATTTTTGAGCTAAATAATAACACCACTTCAGCTGTTTCCAAAACCCAAATACCTGTTTAACTGCTGTTCAACTACGAGCACTCTGTCGTGAACCTCCAGGTGGGGTTTAAGATTTATACCCTAATTTATATACATTTACATAGTATAATTAATAATATACCGCTGTTTGGTTATGTTTCCTGTTTATTTTATTTTCAACGTGCCCCGATTCTCTGTAGATATGAATAAGATAGCCGCTAAATTAAAATGTCATGATATCAAATGAAAAAAAAACAAATTTGAAATCCTGTTCTTCAATCATAATATTATTTATTGTTATAGACACATATACATATTAGTAACAGAAAGTTTATATGAAATAGGAACAATTGCAATTTGATTTAATATTTGTTAGTTATGAAGAAATCAAATAATTATTAAGAAAAATTGACTAAATTAAACAATATATTGGATTTTGATGCCGTAATTCTTTAAATTTTAATATGACAATGTATACCTACCATTTTTATGTCACAAATAATCAAATGAGGCATTCGGCACTCAACGCAAGGAAAATTATATTTATTGTCACTCATAAGGAAATTACTAACGTTAGGGGAACTAATTCTATAACAAACACAATAAGACTACATACTACAAGGTAAAACGATTTTCAAATGTGTTCATTTTTTCATAAACACCGTTTGATAATGACATGAGATGTAAATTAAAAAAATTAAAAATGTATATAATCCGCAGATTCAAAATAAAAGATACGACGTACATTAAATATCTAATTACTATAGTTGCCGTGATATAAATTAAACGCAATAATATTGTTACCATAGCTCACTCGTACGTTATATTGTCATAATATATTCCTCTGATAATCCTTCGCACTAGTTGGAATTGTTCAAGGTGAGGTGAATAGGCACTTTCTAGGCAAGCGAGCTACGTCGTACGCTCTCTCGCTTGCCACTAGGTGAGACTGCAGTCAAACGTGAGGTTGTCTCTAAAAGAAATACCTTAATCACATATTATACGAATGACTGTGTTAACGCCCAGACAACATTAGGCACGGGAGATTTGCAAGAAGATTAAGTTATAGACCCATATAAAACATGTGAGCTTGGCAACAGTTGATGGACAAAGAATTTGTATGTACGGGCTCGTTTGTTCTGATCCCTTATATTTATAACACGCAGAAATAAACTTGGCACTTGCGAGGAATGCGCTCCCCTCCCGCCGTCCCTCCCCACCACTGCCGCCCGCCGCCGGCTCGGTGCGGACAGTCGTTTATCTCTAGTTATTCGCACGTGTGAGATGTTATTATATTAGAATGATAAAACAATATGATAGAATTAAGCAGGTGATTTTTGTGCAGTTTGTACCTCGCTGTGATGACATCATAGCAATGTGTCTCGTTGATTTCGACGAGTTACAACATTTTTAGATGTAGTGGAGCAGTTCAGGTAGACACAGACGAACAAATATTGTTAACAATTAGTTAGAGATCCAGGTTCGATTCCCGGAGAGCACTGCTTCCAGAAATGTAGTAGTGATTTTTTACTAGCGTTGTTGTTCGGAGGGCTTTTTGAGCAATTGGTTCAAATTGTAAGTTCAATCCTATCGTGTTTCGGGAAATGACTAGCGTTTTAGCTAAATACTGTTGTGTTTATATGCCAGCAGTAGATGGGATATATATATACAGATATATTAACTTACTCAAAGTCAGTGCTGACATCTATGGAAGGAAACAATATGAGTATTTAATGTTTTTCCTCATCGGTATATTACGGCAATAAATTTAATTGTAATACAATTGGTGCAATATTTTTTTACAATTCAATCCAACGACCGATTCGTACCCCTACCCTTAAACAATAAAAGTTTGGCCTCATTCAAGATAATTTTAAACTAAATTCGTTTCATTTATCCGATTCTGAAGAACACGTCGATATTGAGCTCGGACCTGAAATAAAATAATGTTATATTTACAGTTCGATAATATCAAGTTCATGGCTGAGATCCTACAAGGGCGACATTAGTAATAGATTAAACGTTCAGATGAAGGCTATAATCAGTAGGGAGGATGTAATATGGAGCCCAAATTGGTCTCAAATGGGACAGAGCAGTGATGACATAATTTTTAAGAGTGCAATGTACTATTTATGTTAAACAGATAAATCTGTCAGTATCATTCGAAAAGAATGACGATCGGAATAGATGAGGAACTCAGTATTATTTAACGGCGCATCACGCGTGTGATCCGCGAAGGGCGCACTGGCGCCGCTCTTACCGGAGCGCGGGCGGCGGCGCGGGCTGGGGGCGCGCGCGGCGCCGCGCGGCGGGCTGTACCTGCGGGGGCGGGCATTTATTTATTCTTTATTGTTGTTGACAAAGGGTGGACTTAATGCCAATTGGCATTTTCTACCAGTCAACCCAGGTGATGATGAGAAGTTGGAGCAGGCACACTGTGCAGGTGCACAGACACATACACATATACAAAACAAGTTGCAAATATATTTACATACATACATATAAACATACAAACATACATAGATACATGCATAAACGACATACATAAACTAGATACATAATACATAAACTACATACATACATACATAAACTACATACATACTTAATGATAATGAAGATGGGAACTACTAATAATTCGCCTCAATTGCTTATTGTAAGTAATAAAACATTATTCTTCAATTTAATTTTAGACTCAATAAATGCATTTTTGTTGTTGTTTATTTTGTATGATTTTGGTGCGTTATAGCAATTCTAATGTAATGACAGACATGTTAGTTGCAAAATTTGATGGTTCAAAATTTTCCTTCAAACGATTCTATATTTATATTATATTATTATGCTGCCTCGTTGGCCATGTTGGTTGCAAGTGCGACTGTCGATCGGGAGGTCCTGGGTTCAATTTCCGGGTCGGGCAATACTAAATTTTTCTAATTTAGATTTTTTTAGTAGTGGCTTGGAGTCTAGATAAAGAGTCTAAGCATTTAACGAATTTCCTACATAACTTGATACTATCAAAATGCAGCTAAATCTCCGCTAATACATAAAACCGCTGCACATTGTACAGGGCTACTCCGGTAATCTGAAGAACGCGTGGGTTACATGAAAAGGTGATAGTATTTTATTCGCAGGCCATATCGCCTCGTACCGTAACCGTATCGTGAGATGTAATTCATCCTGTTTAGTGTAATGTACATGAAACTGGTTGTACACGTCGCACTACGAAAGCTTAATCAGACTAATTGGTAAATGCGACGCGACGAGAATTGACGTCCGATGCATTTCTACATGTATAATAATTATACGCGGTTAGATATACAAGCCAAGCAGATGTGTATTATACATACATGTACTTTAACGAGACTTGACAAGCACTAATGCTCGCCTATTTAAATTATATGCGGATAACGTTTTTCAAAATCGAAAATGCCCTTGTTTTTCGTAACAAAGCATCAGTACTAGACTTATGTATTTTGCGCCAAATCAATAACCTTGAACTAATAATTGGTTTAATTATAGGATGCCTACAAATTCTTTAATGTAAGATATTCTTCCATACTGATTTATATCGTATAGTTTGCGCAGTTTGAAACACTGAAACGTTTCAAGGTCTTCTGATGGCGACTTCCAATAAAATCTGTACTATAGAATCCAGTTATACGTATCAACTTTCGTACTGACCCGTCAGAAAGTTCATTAGTATCATAAAAATATGCATATATTGGGAAATATACGTATTAATATACTGTTACGTTTTTACACTAATATTATAGTACAATATATCTTTCCGTAAAAACTAACTTTACAGACGTCATAAATTGTAGTTTCTATCGAACGCAATTTTAAAAATATTTTGAACTAAACACACTACTCGTGTGCACTGGTTAAATGAATCCTTAATTAGAATTAACTGCCGTCTCAACTTTCAAAGACCAGAGTAAATCAATGAGCACCAAAGGGCGGACCAAAGATAGGAACAACAAAACAACATGAGAGCAAAACAATAGAACAACAGGAACAAAACCGAATGTTACACTGACCTTGCCGACTGAGTTCCGTTATACGTGCTTTTTTAGCTTTTTACAAAAAGCTTAGGGCGCTGCTATTCCTCTGATCTTGTGAGCCGCAAAAGGAGAGGAGTGATACAGTATGTTAAGAGGCTGGCACATTGCACGGATTAGAATGAAATTTCACCGTTATTTTTATATTAATTTTAACTGGCAAATTTTCATACCCTGTATATTATGCTACATACAAACTTTATTGAGTTTAATCGTAAATAGAGCTTGACCTAGAAAGAATATTTAATAAAACAAATAAAGTGTATTATATAGGCAGAATTCCAGCAGTCTTTTTTAATTATTTTTCTTATTAATTACGTACATACATATGAAATTAAGTACATTTGACAGTTAAGTAATATAAAAACTCCTAAATATGTACATATTTGATCTAATTTCAGAAATATAAATCAAGTTAACTAATATGTAATCAATGTAATAAACGCATTAAAATGTATAATGTAGTTTATTTCCTTTTGATATAACATAGTTTTTCTTGATGAGGTGCTGTATTAACGAAACTACATTGACCAAAAAAGAAAACTTAAAACATATTTTGAAAATAATTGAAGATAAATTTCATATACAATTTCAAGTAATATCATATGAACAAAATGATGTAATTTGTAAATATTAATAAACTCGATATACCTATATACCAATATTCAATATACCTCAATATACCAATATACACACCATTTTATACCTATCAAAGTAAGCAAACTATTGCATTTAAAAAATTTAAATGTGATCAGTGTGTAAGCTCTCTAAGCGGTCCAGGCGGGACGCTATGGCGACGACAGTTTTGACTATAAATAAGTGTTGTATTGTATTCAATGTATGCCGCTACTGTGCGCAGGCGGCGAATACAAAAGAATTTCGAATCCTTGCCGCCACTAGCATTGAACCCTGAGTTTTGTTTCGCGAATGGATGCAGTTTCAATTTTGCACTCTGTATTCGAATGTATAAATTGAGTTGCAAAAGTGAAATTATCTCATTAATTTAGTTTCGTAACAACGTACAAATTTTGATTTTCGAATTGTTGAATACTTAAAACTCTTTTATTGGTTACTGGACTAATTTTCAAAATAAATGCGTTAGTGGATATTATTTTAAATATAACAACTGTAAATATGGTGACAAACTACAATGTTTTTTTATTTGTTTTCAAATTATCCGTTTAGATGTCCATGTAGTACGGCTGTTTAGATTTTACGACCAATACAAATATCCGCGTAATAGATTAAGAACATACAGACACACAAACGGGAACCGTTTCATTGTTTAGTGTGGGTTTGGGAACGGTTCGGCGGCGTTTTTATATGTGTTTTTTGCTAGATGCCGCTACAGTTAGTGACTTTCAATTTTTCTTTTGTTGCCATTTGCACCAATAAAACACACAGGACACCGAATGAGGATGTTGTGTATGGGTTTATTAATAAATCAATCTAATTGTTAGCTGGTCGTCAACGATAATTAATCCTGTGATTTGCCTGACAGATTTGAGATTATCGTCTATTAAGAGTATCGTCGGGTTAGAGCGTTGTATCAGTGCATTTTTAGTACTCTGCGCCTATACAAACAGATACGAGTAAACGAGTTATCTACGTATCCATATTATAATATTGGCAAAAGTTTGTGAATGATGCTGTTTTATGAACGTTCGATAAAAAGAAGAACGTTTCAAGGAAACAATAAGATTCGAGTTTAGTCTATATCTACACATATCTACCTACTTACATGTGGGAAGGTTTGAATTCCTATCAAGTAGTACATCTAGTGAATCACTCTTTTGGATGACCTTATAGAGTATTTTTAGTAGACAAAGGTCCGCACTTGTAACATGCTTCCCTTTTCTCTCTTGCCTAGAATAATTCCAGACTATACGAATCTGGAGAACATTAGCATCGTCGCGTTTCAGTTTGAAAAGTGTTGACGGACACTAAGACACTACGCGTTCCATCTTAGTCTCAGGGTAGCGACACACTTCACTGCTCTAAGTAAACTACTTTGCGCCTTTGTGCTGAATGTGCTGATGTAAATCGTCTGGACTGGCGTCTCAATGTCAAGTGACTTGCGCACAACCTGACAGGAAGTGAATTAAGTAGTTTACAATTTCGTTGCAAACAAGTTTCTAACTGCGCTCGATACATGCCTTAAATATTAACGCAATAACGTAATATGGCAAGTAAGGAGAATTGTAGTAGAACAAACATTGGAAACTATTCGCATCAGAGCAAAGGGCTTATAATGAACAATTACCTACACAGAAATCAATAGGCCCGAATAATAAACGAACAAAAAGTAAATTTTACATGAATAATAATTGCCAATGAAATCGTCCGAACAGAGCTTTGAATAACTATTGGTAACGATGGGCCATAAATCGAGGATCCTTTCTGCGGACATATGAATAGAGTTGGAAGTTTGTAGTTAATAAATTAATCGATCGTGCGCCGATTATTATTGTAATGACCGGCTCCTGGTCTATCCGCAATGGGAATCGTAATTGAATCTAGCGCCTGCGATACAGCTTACACAATATCGCATAAGACTATATTGTGCAAAAATCGTTTTGTTACTACAGTCAAAACCTTCTAAACATTTTAACTTTCTTTTCGCTAATTTCACCAGATTATTTGAATTATTAATTGAATATGCCGGGTACGGGATCGATTTGGTTCATGTAATCCTTTTCGATCACCTGCCAGGCGGACATCTAAATCTTAAATTTTGAAGTCCATTTTTTGACTAAATATTTGCGTCTATCTGTGTGTCCACGTCACTCAATATAATATTTTTAATGTAAATTAACAGCAACATTTAACAAAATAATACTCAGTGCTGCCTTTCGCCGAATGTAGCAAGTTTCTCTTTCCAATGTGTCCTCTTTTATATCTTTTAAGTCATTAGAATGAAAGAAAATACCTTTATTCATATTCACACATCAATGAATAAATTGTTTATTCAAGTGATTATGAAACATGAAAATATGTCATCTTTGTAGGTTTTTCGATGCTTCTCTTCTTTCTTCTTTCTTATCTTTTTAGTATAAAAAGGTGAACTCTGAACAGGTGAGATATACCTGACATAATGGTTCTTTATTTACTTAATTTCATGCTAAAGTTACATTGTGAATAATCACCTGTTACAACCATTAGGTAACATTTTACTAAAAATATAGTCGAGAGTTTTTCTTCTGGCTTTTATCTGTCGATCCACCGGCATCTGTAGGTACTTATGAGTTGCATTAAGTCGACACGGATTTGAAACGATAATTTGAAAACTTAATGAATATCAAAAATACATTGACACGCATCGAGTGGCTTTGACACTGATTTGTCATATTTATGTTGGTACGGCATGTTGAAATAATTTATTTTTAATTTTTATTTACTAAATAAAATCTCAAAGATACTTTAGAAATGTAGTTACATATATTACATATGCGTGTTCATGTATAATCATAATATACCGATTTAATTCATAATAATATAATATTTTTTCAGTTTAATTAACTAAAAGCAAGTGACGATAACACACAATGACAAGTGTAGGTAATAGTGGCAAAAATTGTGTGTGCTGTTTATTTAACTCATATTATTGACTTCGAGGTATTAGACTCACGGGTAATTAAAATAAATTAAATTGATACCTTAAAATCGGTTTGCAGTAGAGTAGGGTAATATTAAATGAAATGTTTACCTTAGACAAAACATTATCTCATTGGCTAGATTGTCATCAATATTACACATATATTTATTCGTTTTAATACTTAGTACTTAAGTCATTTTTATAATCATTAAAAGTTTATGATGATCGTGATAATGATTGTTACTAGTCCAACACTACATGACGATCTGGTTAAGTTAACACCTGCTTACTATTTAATGACGCTTAAATTTGGATTTCTAAATCGGAGCAAAAAAAATGAAATGTCGTTATAATACCAGTTACAAATTTAACGAACGGCAACTATGTACGTTACTAACATGACTGCGGAGTACAGTCGTGTACAAAATGGTTTTACTACGGATGGGGTACAATGGCAGTTTTATGGTATTACGATCCGAATCTAAAATTACCTCTTGTTGCCCGCTGAAAATTTGTTCTTGATTTATCACAATGGAGAACAATTGAACACAAATATCAATTACAAGGTGAAGAGAGGATTAAGAAAACGAAAATTATTGTTTCCTTTGGTGTACCTAAATGACATTCATATTTAAAAAAGAAAGTGGCTTAAAATGATCAAATATTACATGAGCTCAGACTGATTCCAGTTTGAGCTCATATTATCATCTAGGCTCGTTACGTTTGACTAATCGAACTGTTTAAATAGATAAAATTAAAACGAATCGTAACATAAAAAATATAAAATATAAGCCGATTATAATCTACTCCTAAATTGCAGGAATACGTTTTATAACGATTCCATTAATGCCACTTTATTAACTCACTTGTATGCGGGCCTATTTTTACTATTACGCTCAATATTTTAACACAATGTAAACACGTCATGGGTACTATCGAGCGCACATATAGCTGAAATGACCACTGACATCAATTAAACGCCCAATCAATCAATCAGCGTCGTTGCTCATTAAACTGGAACCAGCTTTTTATTTAAAATTCTCATTCCACACCACCTACTCAATATTACACATCACGTATCCATACAACGCACTCTAAAATACACTCTATTTCTATACACAGAGGGTGTAAATTCGGTGTAATATGGTTACACACTTAATGGCATAGGTACACAATGTAATTACATTTCTAGTTCGTAATAATAAGAAAGGTCTATTCATAATAAAAAAAAATTCATCCGGCCGATACGTGTATTAAATCGGTGGCGATCTAATGAAATCGATATTGACGTAATGCGGGGCAAATAACCAGTGTGGAGTGGATCAGAAATTACTATAATCGTACCCAACTCCGACCGGCTACCGGCGCGATGCTCCTGTTAACTGGTCGCAGATATAAAATTTAAAAGATAAGAAAATGAACCGGTGTGATTATTTTACAACTTTACCCGTACAGTTGGATACAGGAAGGTATTGTGATTCAATAGTACACTCTTCTCTTATACGTATGAATCGCTCGTAGCTTTGAAATGGTTGCAGATTCTATAGGAGCTATAAAGTTAAGTTACGTCGGTCATGCTCGGGTCTTGATCAAAGTACAACATATATTTGAAATTATTTTGTTTATATGAATTATTTGATTACGATGGTAGAACTCGATTCAATAGGCTTTTCGACACAACTGTACTCTAAGCCTCCCTCCCCTCCTTGTCATACCGTTATTGTTTGTAAGTCCCCATTTCGGCTTAAGATCCCATTGATTAAGCAAATTATGCACGTTTTAATTATGACCTACATTGAAAGGTAAAATACCTTCGCGCTCATTATCCGGTCGATATAACACTTTAGATTCAACGCTTTAACAATATTTACCTACCAACTTATCAATTACATTTGCATTTTGGGCTATATGGAATTAATGTTTGTTGTTCTCGTTTAAGTGAGTTACTGTTAACATTGTTAAAAATCCCGCATTCACCCATCAATAGAAAAGTTTCTTGTAGGTACCTAATGGTTCATTTTAGAATGTTACGTCTATTGACTTAATTATGTTAATTTGGCACTATAAAAGGTTCCACAGGCCTTTGAACGAATAGTCCCATAAGAAAATGACATTCTTGTTAATTATGAGTAAAATATTACTGTACTGGACTGGGAATAACGATTTGTAAATGGCTACAGAATGTAACTTAGCGCTATAAGATGACGTCAGATTGGAATGGCGTTCGATAAGAGAGCCCAATAATTGGCAGAGGATAAATCCTAATAAAGATGGTAATGGTACAAGTATTACCTATATATTTATTATCATTCATATGCGTTATATTTTATTACTTCATGCTTGCCAAATTTATAATCTATTATCAAAATTATTTTCTATTTAACCTATATCAGCCGTATCGTAAATAAACAGTTATAATCCAAGTGGCGTTGTAAGAGCTTTCGCATTTGTAAATCACGCTTCGATGAAGCATCAGATCTGAATATCGATTGCGCAAGACTTACTTACCAGCAATTACAAACATACATTTACAGACGTATTCAAAGCAACACGTCAAACCTCCGCGGACTTATTGCAGGCTTAACGTGAGCTGTAAATTAGACAGTAACACAGGAAATGGCTTCTTAGCCCGTCAGTGGCGCGCGATCACTGATCAATGAACGGCCGCTATCCGATCCGATAGCCGATTCACTGACACGCTGTTGGTAAAAAGTTTCTATAGAGTACATCACTTACACAAATTAAGGAGCTTATAATATTAATGCCTGCTAAATATTGACTTCACCGAGACAGCAAAACCTCTTGAGTAAATAAGTTAGTATTTTTATGTTAGCTAATGAATATAGTATTAAAGCGAATATCTTAAATGGTTTAGGTTTTCATTGATTTTATCAACTCATAATATTCGCGTCTAGACAATATAAGCATATGAGTTTTCATTGAAACATAAAGAAAATTTAAATTTGAAACATTTTTTTGTGATTCTTTTACAGTGTAAGTGACCGATGTACATCCACTGCATTGAATTTAATAAATTAAACTCTTTGTTACAAAATCCTTAAAATAATGTTGTGACAAATGTCGAAATACTGCCTAGTAGCTATTTATTTACGTACGCTATATCAACGGTTAAATATCAATAATTCCATTTGTTACTTAAACCAATACTTAATCTTTGAGCAACAGGTACGCATGCTTACCGTGTGTTTAAGTAAGGCACGATAATTGAACATATGCCCCTATCATACATGGAGCTGAGATCTTGTGGTTGAGTGACGTGTGATTACTGCTCTAAGCCAGAGATAGGCGAAACGAGGCGATCGAATGGCTCGAGAGCGAAATGAACTGTTGAAAAAAGACGATCAAATAATTGTCGGTTTGTTTTAGGAGTAAAATTTTTGTAATGTTGTCCTTTCAGATGTTATTTTTGCAGTATCTGACATGGGGCTGGTTTATTAATGAATGTGTAAAACGCTTTTGAGAACTAAGCTGCAACCTGGCCACCTGGCGCTTTGTACTAATACCCACTTGCACGCGTTTTATATCAAAACACAAGCGCAATACTCATCACTATTATCTGCTTATAATGTAGGTACATACAAATTATATTCTTTCTCTGTCGTGTCCCTTACTACCAGTTGTATAGTGTTTCGAAACCTTCGAAATCAATTGGGCTTGCACTTTACTTTATCAAACGATACTTAGGGCCCCGGTTACTGAAGTCACTCTAAGTGATAATAAGCTGAGAGAGTCGAACGAAGCCAAAGTGCAAATCAGAGCAACATTAGCTTATTATAGAGTAGGCTTATGGTGTACCGTTTAAAAGCCTCGCATTACCTACTTTTCTGATCATTACCGAAGGAAAAGTTGTAGTGTGAATTAATGGACGTACCGTTTCAATCAATTCGTTTAGCCAGAATTGGAGAAATGCTTGTCTTTTAATATTTTTACGGGGAGAATTAAATTTTAGAAATAAATAAAACATTTGTCATAATTTTTTTAATTGTAATCAATCACTTTAGCAACTGTTACAAAATCGGGAAAAACAATAATTGTTAAAATGGAACATCTCATACAAAACCATTATAATATGTGTCTGTTACGGTTAAGTATAATTTCTTTAAGAAAATAACAAAGTTGTTATAACGATTCCAAGTAAAGCATAAAACAACTAACAGTGTAAAGCTTTACACTCGCCGTAATATTTCGCTGCTAAATCCAAACACGAAAACAATATCAGTATTTCATTGTGAGACAGAAATTGTTGAAGTGTACGATTTAGGGAATCCCACCATTTATCAAAATCACAACTGAATAAAGTTGGAGACATTAAAGAGTATAAAGGAGTAGAAGATATTAGAAACCCATATTAGGTGTGCAGCTGAGATTTAGATATAAAGGTTATATCCAGGTGTTCCTACCGCAGATTTGTATTATTCTTGTTTTTAGTTTGCAGGACGATATACTTAAAGATATGAACAATTTCATCTCATAACTTTGAAAGCAGCTAAACTAAAACATTGTCATGAAAAATATCTGCACAAGAATCTTAGTTTTGATTGTTTCAATACCTATTTATTATTTCTTATTTAATAATAATAAGGTATCGCGCAAGAATGTCATAGTAAGTACGTAATGATACAACGATCAATATTCAGATAGAAATGTTTCAATGAAATGATTGTTTCATAAACATAAAGTTAGGACAACCCCATCAAACAACCACAACGCAATCGGAAGTGGCACAACGCGGTTGCCGGCGAACAAAATCACAAATCACGAATCTCGAACGATATTAACAATATCGTCCCTGGGATGAGTTGTGGGGTAATCAAGGAACCACGGGCGTTAGGTTTTTTTTGTTTATTTTGCTCCTGATGCATAATATGCATATGAATACACTGTTAAGATATTTAGAGGGATACCAAGATGTATTTATTACCGCGTTACAGATGACAAGTTCAAGACAAAATCATTACAAGCGTCAATTAATAATGTTAAAGGGATTTAAATTCAGTCAATAGAATAAATAAGTACATACATACATACATATCCTCACGCCAGGTCCCTTCCGGGGTAGGCAGAGAGCATAGAGCGCCAAATATCTCTAATAAATAAGTATATCTACATAACTGTTAAGTTAATGGTTAAGTTAACGGTTAAGTTAATGGTTAAGTTAATGGTTAAGTTAATGGTTAAGTTAATGGTTAAGTTAATGGTTAAGTTAATGGTTAAGTTAATGGTTA
>DWTO01001152.1:0-17199 GCA_018244755.1 Jemadia pseudognetus
GACGAAAAAACAAATGCGTGGTGTAATTACCACCACCACCGCCATATAGACATACTCTCGTCATACTTGGCGTGATCTTAAGGAATTTAGGGTAATTTTTTACCCCACAGTCGTGAGCTGGCTTGATTACTGTAAAATTGTAATTACCGGTCTCGACAGTCCCGCCCTCGGAGCCCTTAACCGTACATTAGTCTATTAATTCATTAGTCAAAAATTATCCTACTATAATTTATCAAGATTATCCTTAATATGAGAATTTTATATTTTATTACTATCCTTAGTTCTCATAAGCCCGGCCTCTCTGACTGGTAACAAATCAAATAACACTAAAGATACAACAATATAAATGCAAGAAAGAAATGTAATAGTTGTTTCTTTCATTTTTACTTTTCTTTCAATAACTTTAAGTACTTTGAGAAGAAGAAAACAAGAATATTTGTATACAATGACAGAAAACAATTACGTCAGACCAAATCGTTAGTACTGCGTTGAAATAACAATGACTATAAATAAAATTAGTGATCTAAATTGCAGTACTTGGTTCAATGTGTATTAGTTCGCGCCGCTGCCAATCATAATTCGTTAAGTGTATGCGTGACATTTGGCACGCGCCGAGCGCTGCGCACGCGCCGATCTGCATACAATGCACTCAATTTATTAGATCATAGCGCCACACGGTCGTACAGCTGCGCTTATTACGTATTCATATTCACGCTTTTGCGCTTTAGTGGTAGGCAGAGCGTGGTCGTATAATTTAAAGGTGAGTCACGTGATGTAACTTCTATAATTATGTGATTATACAAGTTATAATATTTTAAGCGACTATACAAGCCATGCACATTCAAGCGATTATTATGAGAGTTGTATACGACAGATAACATAATACTTCAACGGTAACGCATTAACAATTAACCGTAATTCGGTTATCGTCTGCCATGGGGGTGTGATAGGCGGCAGATGCGCGATCAGATCAGTGGCGCCCTCTGCGCCAAGCACGCGCCGCATCACATTATAGCAATTTAAGTGGAGGTACTCGAAACTTTTAACAATAGCAATAATTACTTCCATAAGCGAAGCTGTTTTCCTGTTCAATATTATTAATTTTTTTCTAGTATTTATTACTTGGAAGTTATAAAAAACTCTAAAAGTGAGAATTTTAAAGATTTTAAATTACTATATGATAGAAAGCTGTTAAGGTAAATCGCGTATTATCCACCTAATAATAATCACTCTGTCTTCTCCGTAAGGGATCTGGCGTGAATATATTATAATAAACCGCATAGCATAGTATCCGAAATATTATATGCGAACTCCCACAGACAATAGTTTGTTTTTGTGTTAAAAAGAGTAAGATCACACTTGTAATCCCTGAAGAGGTAGGTAGAGAAATATAGTGCATTCCCACCTTTCAGCAATTTCGTTTACGTCCCACAATGGAGTTGGCGGGCTTACCGCCTGGTTTTGTGCCCGGTGTATGACAATAGGCTTACTATTGTCATACACCGGGCACAAAACCAGGCTCTGAGCAATTAATAGAAATATTAACTAGAAATTCTTAGAAATTATCTTAGAAAATCAACTTATAAATTCTTAGAAAAAATCACCGCTTTGAACCCAGGACCTCTAGATCGACACTCGCGTTCGCAACCATACGATCAACGAGACAGTCATTTTTATGATATTCAGTGTTACAGTCTTAAGTCTTTTATTAACCTTGTACTTATGAAGCGATTTTCAATGCATACCAGATGAAAGATGACAGGAAGATTCATTCTGATTATAAATGAAAAATGGATGAACGAATGATTTCGCGAAATATAAAAGCAGAAATATATAGTATAGGTACCTCCCACGTTGATCAAGTGGTTGCGGATGCGATGGCCAATAGAGAAATCCCGGGTCACTTGTTTTTCCGTTGTTAGATACAAGTCTCATCATATGAAAAGTTTGAAGTTGTAGAGGACCTTTGCTAAGAGCAGGTTGGCAGATGATGAAAACCTTAGAGAATCTTCTGTAGGTCTAACGTGTGCAAGTTTCCTCTCAATGCTTTCCTACGCTGTAAAGTGAGAGCTCCAGGATTTTAACCCCAAAACATCTGAGGCGTGGCGGCAAAAATATAGGTTTGATTCCACGCTTCTTATCCGGACGACCAAGGAGTTTAATGCTCTACTAGTGTCCGTTTTCCCAGTCACATGTAATTTAGGCTCTTCAAAGCAAGGATGTACAGGCTTTATTTAAGCAAGCAGGTTCCAACTTAAGACCTATCTACGGGCACCATCAGGCCAGATTGCGGACAAACGCCAGCCTGTAACATAATAAAAAAAACATTCTTTGACTACTACGTCTTTTTTAAATAATAATTTTTAAGGCCATATACATTGCTATATAACTTCCCCTTAACATAGGAACGTGCTTATTTTTCACAACGCGCGTCGTCCCGTGGGGCTATATTGTTCGAACGACAGCAATTTTAATTTATGCATACAGACAGACGCACGTACAGACGGTTGAGATCGTACTGATACCACGCACAACTTAATACGGCGATAATTGTATGAAATAGACATACACACAGATCGTTAATTGATACAGCACGTGCTCAGGTGACGCTTCAGGTTACAAATGAAAATCCTGCCCGTAGGTTTGAATTTTTTCGAAAATTGAAACGTGCGTTTCTGCTATTGACATTAGAACATTTTAAAAATATTCACCATAAGTTTACGCTTTCAAAGTTTGAAATATGTATATATTTTACTTATATTTTTTACCTATATAAACGAAACCACAAGTTTTTTAAAAACAAGGTGAATTTAAGGTACGTAGTGAATTAATAAAAAAACAACCCTCATTTATTGCAATAATAAAAGCTTGTAAAAAAATTAAAATTGTTTCATTTATTACAATCATTTATTGATAGTCAGTCAGATATTAGGCTGTAAAACATATTTTTATGAAAGAATGACTAAATAAATATACATATAAAGAGGATGTCAAAGGACGCAAGTGTCGAGAGAGACAACGGGTCATCTATCTTGACCAAACAGATCAGATACCGGCTGATGGAGAAATATTAAAATTAGAAGTCTCCGGCACAAACGTGTATGAAGAGTGAATGTTAGGTGGTAATAACAATAAAACAATTTTTTTACGGTAATGTAATCAAATATTCAACAAGATTATACCATTGCAAATATCATCCGAAGTTTCAACACAGTTAATGAGGTCCACTTGAGTTTGTAATTCTCAAGAGGCGATTTGTTATTTTTTTTTCGACCAGCGGGATGTCTGCGCGTGAATACGGCGAAAAATGGCACTGACTGTTGTGACCGATTAGAAAAATTGCTTGACACGGGAGTGGTAATCGATTAATGAAATCGAAAATCGATTTTGTAGTTGAACTCTGAACGAAAACTAGCAGATATATAGTAAAAAGACACATTGATTCCACTTATTTATATATTATATTACTTTTTCATAAAAAAATGTAAATTATTATATTAATTAAAAAAAATAACAATCGCTACAACGGAATTACATCAGCATGTATTACTATAATAATGTCAAGCCACATTGATTTTCAAATTTACTTACACAAATATGATAAACAGTTCTTTCATTTCAAACCAGTAATTGTATAATATTATCATAACGGGGTTTAATTCATATAATTTCCGAAATAGCCTAATCAGTTTCGGAGCTATATGGAGTGCAATATGTGTGAAAGCGTGTGTGCATGCGGGCGTCTGTACATGTGTGCATGTAAAAATATCAAACATTAAATATAAAATCGATTTAAAATCGATTCTCACATGGTTCGCTTTTTCGATTAATAATCGTTTTTGCCATCTCTAGACCGAACGATGCGAAGTGCACACATCTGCCAAATGATATTAATGATGCAGCTTAAGAAGTCATTATTCAGGATCCAAAAAAAATGGTTACATGTACACGATGTAAGCAATAATACTGTTGA
Source organism: Jemadia pseudognetus (assembly GCA_018244755.1). NCBI lineage: Eukaryota > Metazoa > Arthropoda > Insecta > Lepidoptera > Hesperiidae > Jemadia > Jemadia pseudognetus. Next base: position 3,974 of record DWTO01001152.1, read on the forward strand.
AAAGGGTTGTCGTTGGGTCGTCAATTATATTACGGATTTTAAACTGCGATAATTTGGATCTGAAATATATTATAATTATTGTGGAAGTACACATGTAGAAAAAACATTCTATATAAACAGATAAGGTAAGAGTAGGTGAAATTTCTCGTAGTAACTCGGAGTTTAAATTTGTATACAATTAACTCACTTCCTGTTACCCTGTTACTCTGCCTACGTCTTTGAGGATTACAGGCTTGATGTTAAATTTACATTATATATATTAGGCATTTGGTGCTCTCTGTCTAACCCATAAGAGTTCATTTGTGATGATAATATAATAAAAAACTGCAATTCACAGTAAAGTACAATCTCAAGATATCATTAGGTATCGCGTGTTGTGAAGTAATACCTACTATAAATAAAGAATAAAAAAGGGGGTAGTTTGATTTATTTAAAACATTGATATTTATTAATACGTAGTTTCTCCTCACCACCTCGGTTGATTGTCGTCACAATTTATAACTCCAGGTTACAGTACCTACGGCTGACTTTCTCCGAACTGACTTTCTTCAAAAACAGAGTATTTATTATATATGTATATGTTTATATTTGCACACCTCACGTGCAAGCAATAGTTCATAGTAATGAAATGCTTAGAAATCATGTGTACATAATATACAATGTTGTAGTATTAATCTTTTTTTCGTCTGGAATTTAGTAGATATTTGCATAATATAGTTTTTAAGTTTCATCACTTTTACTCTTTTATGTTTCGCTTTTCTTCTTTTCTCTTTTTACTCTCTTACAGTAATCTTTAACACCTTGAAAGGCTCCGAACCACCATTGCGAAGCTAATATCTAGTATGGAAGATAATATTACATTTCTTAATCGTCAAAGACAGAGTACCTACTTTTTCAGAAAATAAACAATAGTACCTAATTAATAATTTAAATACGTTCCTTTGTCATCACTGACGATTACGATGATTACACATTAAGACCCCTATACACCCGCTTCTTTATAACATGTAATAAGTTATTCGTTTATTAATAAAAATCTCGATATCCATTCGAATGTTCTAACGAGTGTGACCGCAACCTAGCGCCCTCTACAACCTCTTCGCAACATACGGGACTATTATATTATTTGTTTTTTTACTTTTTTCGTACTTCACGGTGTTAAGTATGGGGGTAGAGGCCATTGTTTGATAATGTTACGAACATTATAGTGTTACTGTCGAATTAAAGTTCATTTATAATAATCTGTGCTTAAAAAGGGTGACTGTTATCAATGTAGAAAGATAAAACGGAAAAATAAAACAAAAAATGTTAACATATATTTTTAATAAATTGTTTAATTTGCAAAAAAATAAAAAATTCTGTAATTTATGTATAGTCTGTTGACGATATGCAATAAGTTACAACAGTTGTGACTGTTGAAAATCACACCTGGATAACACACCTGGACAAATTGATAGTAGCACACAGGTATTCCACTGCTGGGCAATCCGGGTAGCCATTAGTCTTGAAGTTCCTGTGTTATTTTAATGTGGAGCCGTGGAGATTAATTTTATTTGCAGTCATAGTCTTTAATATACCTACTAATTATTGGCCACGATCCGGTCTGATGGGCAGAGCATTAGAATATTTAGAATATATGCCTCTTACGCTTGAATAAGCATTGCTTGAAAAAGCTTATTCACTTTTGCCTATAAGAGCCATAGGTTATATATTTTCGCTTAATTCAGATAATTATAATATTTTCATTTAATATGTAATGATTTATTTTATATTGTTCATGGTTCATGCACAACCGGGTTAAATTTTTATGTGATCTAAATTAAATATTGTTATAATTTATTTCAGCTACTCTCCAATAGATGCCGCGACTAGTCAAGTATCAATACAACTATAATACGCAACATTTGAATTTCGTTCAGTTATGTTTATTACGTAAATTCAAGTGCTTATACATTTAATTTGTAAATAAATTGCATGGACTTGTAAGAATGTTATGGGAAATCATTGAAGTCTTAGTGTTAACAAGTGGTAATAGTAATTTACATAAAACTGCGATTTTTGTCAATTCGATGACACTTTTGGTCTACATTTTATAAATGAATTAAAAAAGGTTCTAATTTTTACTATCAAAGAACTCAGATGAGCGAAATAATACTCCTAATAAAATTAAATTAAGATGAAATATCGAAAATGGCTTATTACTTCAGTAATTTACTTAGGTATATTTCAGGACCTGGATAACACCTGGTAATGTCATTTGACTCACCTGGAAAATTGGTTTCCAAGAAGCACTCAATCAGTACCTACCGACTGTTTGATACACCTCTTGAAATACTGCTTTTTTACTGACCTATTAATTAAACTACATTATATCGCGAGTGTAACACCATTTTCATATGTAAATATCAAAGAGTTTACGGCAGTCATAAAACTTGAAGGTTTTATGACATGTTAAGTTGTGAACACGGAGAGATCTAAGAGGGAAAATGTATACCAATTTGTGTATTACTTTGAGGGTTCTGGCTGGGAGCGCATCAAAATTCAATCTTATTTCATTACCGTAACTTGCAATTTATATAACTAAGCACTTGCAAAACAACGTGGGGTTTTTAATTTTTATTCATCTATTATTTATTTCTTATTATTGGGTTGTACGCTACGGTTATTAGTTAGAATGTGAGCTATTTAGCCAAGAGAGGTAAATGTCTTATATACAACAGTTCTTTAAACTGTTCATCTACTCTCGCCATTGGTTTTCAAATTAACTTTTAATTATTATAAATTGTTCATATATAGCAAAATAATATGTACTTGATGTGCGTTTGTAATGGAATGAATGTATGTATGTATGTGTGTGTTATCGTTAGCGTTATGTTCTACATTTAAATATGACATAAATAAGGGCAAAGTTCAACATGAGGTCATATGTAAACGTGTTGTTAGCTTTGACAATTATGTCGTACGTCTAGTTTGTACTTATCGTACGTTCCCTAGAAACGGCATAACAAATATATCATCGCGCCTTTTTCTCCGAAGTAGGAGGCAGAACGAGATGTATTCCTATTATTCATCAGTTACGTAATACGAATTGAATAAGAATAAGAAATAAGAAATGGGAATAAGAAATGAATCGTTTACCATATACCGGGCACAAATAAAATGGATGTTATATTTAAAAACACACGCAAACACGCCAAGATACTTCCCTGTATAGATGTACGATTATTGCGTTCAGGTAAAAGAAACAAAACAATTGAATGACATATTACAAGATTTGTTTTTTTATTGCGGTCAAAAAAGAGCTCGCACATTTCACTCTGCGCGCGCATAAATCACTAAATACCAAATGGTTTGCTTATCTGTGGTGCAACAAAAAAGAGCACAGACAAAAAGTTGCCTCATGCCACGGTGTCGTGTTACCGTGCTGCCATCTGGCTTGTGTCTAGAAAGGAGATTTGCATTTGAACATTCCTTTTTTTATTTTTCACGAACTACGAAATAGAAATCGCACATGACATAGGGTTGCCAACCGTACTCTAAAACATAATATTGTACTCTATATCATGTATTGTATGTATTGTACTTTATATTATAATCTATGTAGAACTTATAAAAAATACATTTTTAAATATGTAAAATAAATGATACTCTTTTATTTAAGTCTATACTCGTTATTTACCTCCCCTGTTACCAGATATACCTACTCTATGTCTTCTAATAAAAGTTGGCAACCCTACCTGCCATACACGTATCAACAGACATCAACATTTGATAAAAGTCTATAATAACACTTCATTTAAATTTATAATACCTAATAATGTCTAAGGACATGCGAGTTCTTACCCGAGATAATTAAAAGCGATTTATATTGTTGGAACCTAAATTGACCTTCCGTTCATCACACCTTCAGACGCCATACAAAAACATAATTTGCAAAATATCTCATAAGTACAGGAATTTGTTAGAAATTTCTAGAAAAAAAAACTCCAATAGAACACGATCTCTGGCTTAACGCGTATTAAAAGCGTGTCAAATCAATTTAAACCTCCCCTAAGGACAGTTTTACTATGACCGAATGGCTTAATGAGGTAAAACTCGCCTTCATTACATTCTACATTTGATTGATGAAGACGAATCTGTCTGCCCGTGGCGATTAACTTTCGTATTGTCTATGCTTTTACATTTAAATACACTAACAAATTTATGCTATATAGGTACCCAGTTAATTTATATTATTTTATATCATACATTTATATTAAATTGTATTATCTGTTATATTCTTATTATGAGAATTATTAAACCGATGCTTACCTTACCACCTTACAAAATATTAAGGGATAACTCTCAAATCTGCAAATTACCTCAAGATGTCTTTCAATAAATACATTGTAATCACATAAGCTTACATATATAAGTAGTAACCGGGCACAATTTCAGTCTCCGAGCCTTTACCAGAAAATCTAATTTAGAAGACATGATAGTAGCCGACCCGGCATTTGAACCCAGGAACTGTCGATCGGCAGCCGCGTTTTCAACTAACACGACCAATGAGGCAGCCAAGCCCGCAAAGACGTACCTGCTTAAATCCAGTAGGTATATTGTTTTGACGGAGCTAGACTAAATCCGGATTTATCCGAGTATGTTCCTCCAATGCGTCGCAATATGTCAGAAAAAAACAATGGTTTAACTAAGCCACATTAAATTTAATTAAGCCAATATATAATTTGTTCATATATATATGTATTGTATTTATCGTTGATTGTAACGTATATTAACAGGACGAAGGTAATTCTCATTCGCACTTTCCTGGACAAATTTCCTGTTGTTCAAATGGGCGACAATGTAGCAAGGGCCGGGACGGACGAGAGATCGCAGTAAAATAAATTTTTATTCAGATTATATTGGCTCTGTTCCATTGCGGAGCGGATGAAACGCATAAAAATCAATTATTCAGTAGCAACGAAGACATTTCGCGTCAAAATCGTAGGATATGCTTTTATCATTATTGACTAAAAGCAGGTCAATCTTAACTCAAATTAAATTCACGTTATTCATTATCGTTTTCCAAAACGATCCATCTACAGTTTCGTTTATGATTATACATACACATACATACATATCTTCATGCCAGGTTTCTTACGGGGTAGGTAGAGAGCAGCGAGTGCCAAATATCTCTACCCTTACAGACCTGCCGTGCATCTACATTCATAACTATTTACTGACCACAAATTTATGCTATAAGCAATTAAGAAATACGTAAGCCGCAACGAACGCGAGCCGCAACGGCTCCAAAGCGCTTCGGAAGTGCACAATTAGATCCCTCACTCCGAAGTTCACTTTACACAACAGTTTATTGATCCGGCGGTGTAATTGTTAGCAGTAGATCTACCCTCAACATTGGGAAAACATTAAATTCTATTGCCCTAATTGATTAAACGATCCAATGTTTATTGCACCAGCATTTGTTCTTGTATTGTTTCAAAGGGTCGATATAAGCGCGCGTAGCTACGCGGCGCGGGCGTGTCGCGAACGATGTGACAAGAGATGCAACATTGACAGTGATATACTCGTATCTGTGAGTTAATTTGTAACTAGCGTATACTGGTAATAAGGTCGTATCGTAAAATACTTAACACTAATAATAAACTAATACCCTGAAAAAATTCCTACAGTATAGCTTCCGTCGGATATATTTTTTACAAAGGACAAGCAGGTGTTGTTGTAAAACTCGATACTTTAAACGGACATCCCGGAATGCTTGCGTTGCTACGGTTTCAGGAAGGTAGAAAGTTAATACGATACAGATGGTATATTGAAAGGGAAGTATTAAATATCTAATTAATACTTAATTATTTTTCTAATGATATTACAGCCTGCCCCGTTGACTGCCTCATTGGTCGTGTTGGTTGCAAGCGCGACTGCCGATCGGTAGATCCCAGGTTCAAGTCCCGGGTCGAGCACTATTGGATTTTCTAATTTAATTTTTTTAGTTGTGGCTCGGAGTCTGGATATGTGCCCGGTGTATGGCAGTGGATTCACCACTTATTCCATAATGGGACGTAAACGTAACTGGTGAAATGTGTACTACACTCCTCTGCCTACCCCTTCAGTGATTATAGGCGTGATTTTACGTGATATTAAAATATTATGTATTATTATTGGCGGTATGTCGGTGGAAAGAGTGTCCATGACACTAATGGCATCGTCTCCGTTATTATTTGAACCAACCCCGTCGGCACGAGCCGGTTCGCCCCTTCGACCCTTGTAAATCTTACGGGTGGTCTAGTTAGCTTTGTTGAGAACATTACCAACATTACCTTTTTTCTATTTTCCTTTACTACTGCCTCGTTGGTCGTGTTAGTAGCAAGCGCGATTGCCGATCGAGGGATGCTGGGTTCAAATCCCGGGTCGGGTTTATTAACTTTTTCTAACTTCGATTTTCTAGTAGTGGCTCGGACTCCGGATATGTGCCCGGTGTATGGCCGCTCACCATTTATTCCATAATGGGACGTAAACGTAACTGGTGAAGCGTGAGTGTACTACACTCCTCCGTCTACCTCTTCGGCGATTACAGGCGTGATGTTTGTATTGGTACTGTATTGGTTAAAATCAGAACTTATTTATTTATTGTTTACCACTCGTATACTTATTGTTAGGTTACAAAGGGCGGACTTAACGCCTGAAGGCATGCTGTACCAATCAACCCAGTGAGAACTTGTAATAACTCAGCGAGTATTTCAAGTCAAAAAGCGTTGTACGTGCTTACCTGCCCCAGTATCAAAAATAACCCTCCCGAACCCTTTTTTTACACACCCGAAAGTCTTTGCCGCGCAGATTCTTCCTGGCTACCGGAGCATGGCGAGGCTTCCTTTTCATTACTATGCATGAGATTCCATTTCGAATCATTGTTACCCCCAAGGATAGGAGGAAGCGGTAATTGTTCCATGTATGTATAATTCGACCATATATTTTCATTCAAAATAAGCGAAAGTAACATAGCGTATGGTGCTATCAATGGGGTTCATCAGAAACAATCTCAAGTTTCCTGAGCCGTATATCCTTTGATAATAATATTGTAAAGTTGTGACAATTAGAACCCGCGCCGTTATAACATACAATTCAACATTTATTTATTATTGAAGATTTCGTATGTCAGATGGATGCAGGACATAAGCTGTACCTATATTATTTCTAATAATTATAATAGTATGAAATGATGTAAGCAGGTAATAACACAATAGTGTACGAGTAAAGCAGACCGAATATTTACATACATATACATAAATGAAATAATACAGATTTCTGCTCGTCCGGGACACCAACCAGACATCCTGTATGAGGAATTGTCGCTTGGCCTCTACTAGAAAATGTATGTTACAAACATCCAATAGTACACCGGGATTTTAACTCAGGACCTTTCGATCAGCAGTCGCGCTTGCAACAGCTCGACCAGCTCGAGGCAGTCAACCAATAATATAAATTTCTGTATTATATCCTGCAACCTTCAAACAAATATCTGTATTATACCCTGTAACCTTAATACAAATATCTGTATTATGGATATGTTACAGGATTGTAACCTTAATATCTATTACATACTTTTAAAAAGTTTTAATAATGAACCAGGATGAGATCCTGCGTCCTGACCAGTCACTGTGACGTCCAGATTGGATCGAATCGCGTGTAGTTCGATCCCCCACCATTCCCACGGGACCAGGATACCATCTTGTTTTTTGACTGCATTTTATATGTACGCACTCGTATATGTCCCTGTTTTTATGTTAATTTAATCATTTATCGCTCTGATTAAATTTTTACTGTTCAGCGTTTAATGGTGGTCAAGTATAAAAGGGTGACTGGCTAATTTTAGTCCCGTGCATGTGATTTTTTAAAGAATACACGTTTATTTATTATTCTGATTATATCATAATGCGTACCGCACAGGCCCAGTAACTTCAGTGTTTTTATGATTCGAGAATATCGTTAACAAGTTTAGTGAACCAATAAAATAAGCTTTCGGGGTCGTTAAATTGTAATGAGGGTAAAGGTCACACTTGCAAACGCCACTGCCGATCGAGAGGTCTTGAGTTCAAACCCCAGGTTGATCACTATTGAAGTTTTCCTAACTTAGATTCTCCAATAGTGGCTCGAAGTCTGCATATGTGCTCGATGTACGGCAACCTATTCCATCTATCACCATCACCACCTATTCCATAGTGGGGCGGAAATGTAACAGGGGTAACGTGGGAGTGTACTACCTTCCTCTGCCTACCTCTTCAGGAATTACAGGCATGATGTTACGTGTGCAATTTATTTATCCTACGAGGATTGAGAGATGATTATTCTAATACGAAAATCAACATAATCCAGCTTCTTAACTAACCCACAATCCTCGTTGACAAATCGCTGCTATTTTAAGGAAACAAGCAATATATTATCGGTATTTTAAAAACTATAAATTTCAACAAGCAAACATAGTGTCTAATCAGAAAACACCCCATATAACAATAAGACAATAATATTTTATTGGTCGCAATTGACGCCGCGAGGGTGAATGTGTTGATTTCCCGGATGTGGATGTGTGGATGTATTTTAAATAGATTCCCGTGGCGAAGAGTATGTAGGGACGAAAGAATTTGCGCGGAGCGAAGGGAGGGACGGGGTAAGGGTGTGGGGGCAATGGAGGAGCTGTCATTGAAGGCGATGAAGTCTGGTGAAGTTAGCAGATACCGTCCATACCATACAGTATGATTTCTGATGAATACAGATATTTCAATGGCTGCATTGCGCACGACACAAAAAGTAATATATCACTAGTTTTGAAATATTATTTCCAAATATATAATACAATAATGTACACCAATATTTACGCTAACACACTCCTTATATTCAACAGCAAGTCGTTGACGTATCTTACCGCAGTATCTTAAGACAAAGCCCCTATGACTTAGCGGCGGTTACTATTACATAAATGTATGCGTTCATAGATAAGTATGCGGAGTTTGTATACATTAAGTATTACGTTAGATGCACCGTCTTTTGAAGTTAAATAACGGTTTCGTAACATACGAGTATATGCGGTTGCCGGAGGTTGTAGAAATCGGAGTTTGTTTACTAAACTGCGTTGTTCGGTTTAATTTTGCTGCTTAGTTGTATTACTTACATTATTCTGACTGACTTTCATTGTACTATGAACATAACGTAACATCACGCCTGTATTCCATCGACGGAGTGCGCAGAGTAGTGTAGTACGCTCCCACAGTTCACCGCTAGTTATTCTATCATGCAAAACAATTCCCGCTTCTCTGATCACAGTGTTAGTGTTCAAGTTAACTGTGTTTGGAACCCAATCCTGTTTCCTAGCGACCACCCTCGGTTCCGTGTGGTCGCCCCCAACAACCGTCATTTGACACTCGCCATCTCGCCCCGTATTCGCTTACTGGTGTAGTATTACTGACAACTATGTAGGAGTGAGTACATTGATATATGTATTCAGTAGATACAGACATACAGATACTCGGTGTTAAAATTAAATTATATATACATGTATATAGAATAATGGATAAAAATTAAAGTATTGATACTACTAAATATAAGTAACGAGTTTTATACAATGTGGAAGCTACTTTCTTATTAATAGAATATGTTATACAACTGCCTGCAGACTTGTATTTTTGTGAAGGCTTTACGTCTTCCTCACTTAGAAGTGCTGTAACCTTCAACTTTGAGGTCAATATTGTTATAAAAGGTGTTTTAGTCACATGATACTTATAAAGTTCAATCGACAAAAGAACCCACAACGTTTAATTCAGAAACATTTATTGAAAATTTCAGTACAATAAATTACTTAATGATAATTAGTTTTTAATAATAATAGAGAATACGTCTAATTCGACTATACAGTATTGAAGGATACTGACGAAAGTAAAGCAAGGGATTTGTATATCTAAAATTTCAATAAGTACACAGAATTTAAAAATAAAAAAGCTTAATTTCTACTCGATAATTATAAAAATCCTACGGGACTTTGGAATATAGCTGCTTGTAAGTGTACACAAACGTAATCCGTAGAGATTTTTCTACCATTGAAAAGCCATTTCAAAAGCGTCGCCGTTTTGATGACCAGCGATCTTAAAAGGGCTACCTTTTGAATATCAATTACATAAATATTTTACAATCGTTTAAACACTAGAATTGTCTGGAAACATTAAATAGAACGGTATATATTTTTATATTGTAGAATTATTGACATTTTAACCAAAACATCGTTCATTTAATTCATAATTAAAATAATTTAATATAGTCCAACGAAAATTTTGTTACTTTGAATTTTGAGTCATGTCCTTTTATTTATAAAACGTATACTACACATATTACCCCATTTTTTTATTTCTTTCGGTTAATAATATCCCCAGACAGTTTATTATAAATTAAACCCTTAAAAACAAAATATTTAGTGATAATCTCACATGACTCAATAAATTTTTAAATATGTACAATCGATCGGTGATCATATTCGTCCGCAACACGCTTACACAATAGTCTAACTAAAGTCTCGAAAAATAGAGATCAGATTCCAATATCAAGACAGAGATTTCGAATATTAAAGATCCATTGATATTATACAGCTATATTTAGTGATGTGCGTAGAGGAAACCTTTTACCTGTGAAATAAAAATATATTGATTACAGCATTAGGAAGAATCGAAGCTGGAATTGAATTTACAGAAACAAAATCTTATGTGTATAAATGAAAATTATACATAATATTCACAACTTAAAGAAACCTACAATCTACAAGGCGCAGTCTTTCAAATAAATACAAAATTCCAATGAAGAGTAAATTGATATAATAAATAGAATCTTACAAATAAAAAACATCACAATTAATATACGTGGTATGAACAATTTTAGTTCTACTTTTATAAATAACGTGGCACAATGTAGAATATAAATAATTATATAAACCAATCTAATAAAGAATGATATTAAAAATGTTAAATGATATTGTAGAGTTTGCCTGCTGATTGCTCACAAACATTTTATTGTGGTTACAACAAGCCGATGGGAGATCTCCTTAAGAACTAATAAAAGGGGATCGTCTCAGTTTACGTAATACAAAGTGTTATCAATAACATGAATAACAAATTTAATGTAAGCCTCCAAGCTTTACGTGACAGGTTTATTGTAAATATAGACATTCACTTTAACTCATATTTCTTGATCTATTTGGAAACCGAAACTCTGATTCATGTGTATAGTAAAACCTTTATGATTATCTTTGGATAAGGGCCCTGTGTGATGGTCAAATCAAATAACTATATTTCACAGGAATAAAAAGGTGTTTTACTTCGACTTCCACAAAAAGATCACTGTTCCACAATTTGTCTGGGTAATGTTAGAATTAAATTTAAAATTGTTACGTTTCAGCCTTTTAGTTTCCAGAGACTACAATCTGAATTAACAATTTTTCAAAAGAACATTTCAACAGTACTTTTACGTATGCTTAAAATAGTTTACATTTTAATAGTATACGCATGTTTATTCATATTTGCCTCATTTTTAATAATATTCTTCAAAAGCGTGGTCCATGAATTAATAATTGCACAAGTTCTTAAAAATTTATCCGCCTCCTGGCAAAGTTTTCGTGTGCATTTCGTGCGGAGTTCCTTTTTCTCTTTCTTATCAATTTGTTTTCTAAGTGCATCTTATCATTTTTGGCTTTAGGTGTCACTTCGTTCTCCGATTTAACAGGTATAAAGCTATCAGTATTTGTTGGGACATCCATATTAAGAATGTTATCATCATCATCAAAATCAAAGCCGATCCATTCATCCGCTTTCGCTACACGGTACCAAACGTACTTTCCAACTAAAGCCACTTCATTTTCGAAATCGAAATTCCATTTCTTCATCTTATGCTGTCTATCTCTCGCTGCCGATTCTTGGAGCACATTGATGAAATTTTCAACTTTTGCTTCATCTCCTTCTTCGGCTGGAAAGAGCCGCCGCCTTACGGGGTTGTTGGCGGATATCCTATGCATGTTACTTTGGTGTATTTGAGGTAGTCTGTGAACAAGAGAAAATTGTGTTTAAGAAAAACGAGCGTAAAAAATGAAAGAGAGAAATTTTTGAAAACTGTCAAATGACAAAAATATTTTTAATGAAAGGCGTTATCAATAATTGTGGAAAGTCCACGAATATATAATGACATACATTTTGTATTAAATGTGATTTGTCTATTTAAAATATATTTAAACGAAATATCTCCGTCATTTAATTCTTTAATATTTTATAACAAGGATGTTTGTATAATGGAATAATTTTAATACAATTTTAACACAGGTAGAAATTGTACGGTGTACTTTCTGTAAGTTCAAAAATAATTTAAAGACAACCATACCGCCTATGAACCTATGTTCAGGAGTGGACCCGCAAACGCTAATGATGATGATGATGATCATAACGCATAAGACTTGCCTATTGTCATAACACATTGTCAGCGCGCTTCCATCCACTACGGAACTTAGGCCTCTATCTATATGGGCCTAATGATCGCTATTTGCGCAATTTTATAGAGAATTTTTGCAAATAATATTGTCAGGATTTTAGGAAAAAAATTCTAGTAAATTTATTCGGTAAAAGCAGTAGCCGTAGGCGTCATGTTATTCATTTACGAACAAGAATCAGAACCACGAATATCAAGATGGTCAGTTATTCTGTCCACACAATGGTGATGTTTAGCAAACAGCGCAGTCGAGGGCAAGTTGCTTCGCGAGCGATTCGTAAACATAGAGATCCGTCGGAGCAATCGTTCGATAACAGACGATACCAGAACGCTTCAGGTTCGAATAAATTGAAGTTTGATCATGGCTATGGTAAACTTCGTTTTTACAATTACGCCCGTGTTCAACGTGGGTTGACTGTTAAGGAATGTCATTAGGCATTAAATCCGCGTTGTGTTACCTACATTTAAAGTTATGATGAAGACTAAATAGATATAAAAATTAAGGTTTCGTATGTGTATTTACATATTGTTAAATTATTTATATACCCGCGTCACTCACGTAAGATTCGGGACAAAACAACTAGTTTTGGAACTATCCAAGCTCTTTTTCGTGAGCTCCCGCCGATTGGAGCGAATTCAAGACAGAGACAGTTAAATTAATCATTATTATTAATGAATGAACCCGGCGAACAGGTGAAGATTAGACGTTCCAGCTAATA
>DWTO01001153.1:0-17193 GCA_018244755.1 Jemadia pseudognetus
ATGTATATATGTATATATGTATATATGTATATATGTATATATGTATATATGTATATATGTATATATGTATATATGTATATATGTAAATATGGACACGTCCTGTACCGCAAAATATGTACATACCGTTCTGACCTGGTCACAACTGACTACGTTGTCTTAAAACGAAAAGATGGAGTACTCGTATAGAAAAGCCTCAAAAAGGTTAATCAGTCTTAAACCTATACCTACTTTATTTAAAAAGTTATGTCATTAAAAATAAGTCCGTACAATAATACATAATATCTTTAAAGACGTACTGAATTGCATATTTGCAATAAGCATTTATAAAATAAGTATCCGATTCTAACGAGGATTCGAAGTGATACACCAAAAACATATCATTAATAAAAGTGTGAAAATTGCCTACGAAGCGAGAAGAAATCGCTAAATTACTCCCTACCTCGCGCGCCATCAATTTTTTCTTATTTACCTTAATGTTCATAATCATTCATTTTATTATTGTTGTTGTTTGCGAAGGGGCGGACTCATGCCAAACGGTACCAGCCAACCTTGGGAATGATGAAAAATTACTTATATGGACACCGTATCTATTTATTACACTGTAACATATTATGTTGATAGGTGCAATAGGAAAGAAGATAAGAAATATAGGTAAGTATATGTGTACACATAAATATGTTGTTACTATTAGATACCTACACAAATGCCTATTGAACTGTGAGTACATATCAGTCTGGCCCTTTTCTGATATTTTCAGACAAAGCGTTCCACAATTATATTATCTGCCTACTATATGATGGAATGTGAAACTTAAGATTACTAGTGGAATGGATACCGCTGACCAGATTTAAGCAAAGACATACTCCTAAGACATTATCTTGCAGATCATAGAACAGAATCAAGAGCTAATAAAATTCTAGTGTTAATTTTCTGACGGATAATAATGCAGACGTGATCATATTCACAAACGTTAAAAAAGATCTCCGGTCAACAATGCGAGAATGTGAAAAGAAAATTTCAAATGATTGTTAAGTACGCACGCAAGTTCATCAGTGTGATCTACATATGACACATCAGTATATTGTACGGCGGAGAAACCAGGCTATAAACAAGCATTAACTTAGATCCTACGAGGCAAAACAATTTTAAGGCAACAAAGGAACCAGAACCTTGAGTTGACCTCAAAACTAATTTGGGTAATTTGTGGTCGCCGATTCATACTGCTATCGATTTCGAGACCCAGGCTTTTCACAGTGTCATTAAACGAGATAACTGTACTGTTCTAAATTATCACTGGAAGATTAATTACATCAATTTTAACTAGTAGACCCACTCTAAGGGATTGATTTTCAGCTACTGCATGATTGAGCGATAGACGTTAATAGCTTCTAGATTCCAGTTAATCATAGCTATTGAGACAGTAAGTTTTTTAGTTTTATAATGCACGTCAAATTATACGTCTTCTGCGTATGGGTCGTATATCCAACTAACTAGAGGTAATTTAGCTTAGTATCGTCGAAAACATTAATGGGGAAAAAATACAACCTTGTAGATGCAAGTATTAAGGATGACCCACGTGAAATACTTTAGTCCAAAGTGAACTACATGCCAATGACCGCAAAGATAAGTCCTAAAGCAATTTGTGAGTTTAAGATGGGATAAGAAAACAAGAAATCTTAAAAATAATAGCTTATGAAGAACAACTTGAGAATAATAAAGAGGTATCTCGGCCTAAGATAATTTCCGGTAATTTATTGGTATTTATTCTAAGAAATGGAATGTATAATTAACGCAAATAAGTACATAGTTTGATTTGATTTAATTTGGGGCATTTGAATCGTAGAGTCGAATCGTGATGTTTTATGGAATGTTTTTTTATTATTTTTAATATATGGAACAAAAATAAAAGATTGGTCAAAAAAACTAAAACCCATTTTAAATTTTAATAAACCTAAGATTGTAAATTTGCATAAATGTATTTCCGACTGAATACTATTCGAAATATAGGAATAGTAGAAAGATTCGAGTACAATTAAATAAGAGTAGAAACATAGGAATATGAGAAAAAAGTTGAACACTGCTAGATTTTATTAATGAACAGAGACAATACGTGCGAGCAAGTCATTAATGAGCGCAACGTTAGCTTTGTGTTGCAGAGTAACGCGATTGTGCGTCTAAGCGTGGCGCGATAAAGCGATTCAATCAGCTAATAATGTTTTGACGAATTAATGAACGACGCAAATTCGTCACGATTAGTATGCGCGAGTACCCATTTCACTCATCCACAGCTGGCTTACTAGCCCTATTGATAGACTGAAAGTAGAACTATTGTAATATAACGTGATTTTTTTACGGTTTAAGTTATTTTATTCGTTGCTTTTAATTTTTATCAAATATGATTCCGAGTTTAGTCTTTCATTCCAGGAGTTCAGTTGCAAATCCTGGTGACCATTTCTTGTCATGCCAAACACTTGCGTTTTTAAACTATCATGTGCTGGAATGCTAATGGAAAACAGCATAGAAAAATCTCCAAACTAAATTCTCCCGAATATTTTTTGAAGTATATGCAATATAGGCAAAATCACTGGGAGCCCTTGGATGCAAAGAGCTGAAGATCGAGCTTAGCGACGTGCTATTGGAGAGGCCTATGCCTAACAGTGGACGGCAATAGGCTGATGATGATGATTCTTGGAAACTTGTGATGGATGCCAGCGGCACTTGGCCAGCGTGGCGCACTACGGCCTTACCTCTTTAAATTCTGAGACAAGACCGATGTCCAACAGTGGAATTATAAAAGAGTCGACGATAATGCAAAGCACGGAAATCTATCGAATCGAAATTTATTTAGCTTTATTTATAGACATATCAAGTTTGGATCAGTCGTTATATTGATAATAACAAGTAATGCCATTTTAAATGGATTTTGGTATTGATTTTCATATAAAAACGTATTATCTCCGCCCGACAACTCCGCGAACGTAAATCTAAAAATTGATAGCAATTTATATGGTAAACATGGACATAGAGTGAGAGTTATGGACAGTTGGGCCTAACGTTTACCAACGGATTTGTTCTCTTCGTTGATTTACATTAAAGATAAAATGTGAAAAACTACACGAAATATGTTATCTTAGTTAAGTGTCTGAGGGTGTAACGGGTTGCAAGCTCCATCCTAAGAATCTAAGCTAACTCCACCAGCCCATGATGTTTCCTGATATACCACTAATTAGGTTTTGTGACTGGCGGATCGCTATATAGCACAGCGTACCTAAGAACAGCTAAATATTATGACCTCTAACTGGCAGAAGACTAGGAGATGTGAGAAACTGTATTCTATGATCCCAAACCCGCATGCCCAGCGTACAAATTGTGAGCAAAAACCCCTTAGATGGTGCCTAAACCAACAGCAGACTGAAACAGGCTGATGCTGTTCTCTAATATTATGCAAATATGGATTCATTCCGCTGGGAATGAATAATTCTTAAATACCACGTCGTTAACTGAGTTACGTAATCAACAGTGTTATTACATATAAATTTATTACGCACTTGTAAATTAGTAAATGTTGCGCGTAAGTGGAACATTACTCGGAGCGCGGAAATCTTGTCGGGGATCATCTCTAATGAAGTTACGACCGAACTTACGTTAACATGTACGCCACTACGTCATTTTTAATTCGACCTAACTTTTGCTTGTTCCTCATATTTTTAGACATCAAAATGATTAATGTTATCGTTGGTTTTTTTTATTACAACGCCAGTTCCCGTTTAGATACCAACAGCACAAATTAACAAATATCTTTATCCTTAAAAAACGAACATTTATTTCTATATTATTATTATTCTAGTCCACGATTATTCTCGTGATTATATTATAATCTGATTTATTAGCCCGATATGAGCCGAGATGAGTTTATTAGCTTATAAAAAGTGATTACGTTAATAAACATCTTATAAGATTAATAAAGTGTAAAAGCTACTTCTTAGAGAAATGATTTGATTGAGCGCAAATAGATAAAAGTGATAATATTAATAAACATTGAACAGATGCGGGATCAAATATAGGTGTAAGACTTAAAGTCAACATGTGCGTAAATGAATCTTGTCATACGTAGGCAATGTGTAATCGTAATTTACAATTGTCATAAACAAATTAAACATAAGTACGACATAAATTAACAGATTTAGGTCCCAACACGCGATCATGTACTTATTGAGTACACTCTACGTTGAGTTCGCCAGCTGTTAACGGCAGGTACAAATAATTATTTGCGTTAGTGAAGAAGAATTGTTTGCACTGTAAGTAGTCTTTGTGGTGGTGTTAATAATACATTGTTCATTATTGTTGGGGATTTTTGTGCCACTACAAGTATCTGGGCTGGTGCTTGTGTGTGTGTGTGAGCGTGTGCGTGCGTGCATGCATGCCTGCCGGCGTGCGGGCAAGCGTGTGCGTATTTCCGTGCATGCTTGCATGCATACGTGTGAGTGTATATCTGAAATTATTATAACAACATGAACCACCACAAAAAATCACATCGATGAAATAAAGTATTTAAATACAAGATAATATTATGATATTCATATTAATATATGTGATTATTTTAAATATTTCCCTCTCACACGCGTTATACGAGTACAAACATCATATGATGAACGAAATATTACGATTAAAGACAACGAATGTTTTTGTAAGACAAATAAAATTTCACCAAGTAAACACGACGAAGAGTTGAGTAAATTATTACAGTAATTTATTAAACATTATGCTTTATGTAATCCCGCTGGAGTATTTAGCACGGACCATTATCTATTTAAAGGTATACGCGTATATCAGGAGTATTATGTTACGTAAGATCACGCCTGTAATCCCCGAAGAGATAGGCAGAGAAATGTAGAACACTCGTACGTTTCACCAATTACGTTTACATCTCAATATAGAATAAATGATGAGCCTATTGCCATGCACCGGGCCCATATCCAGACTCCGAGCCACTACTAGAAAATCTAAATCACAAAAATATAATAGTGCCCGACCCGGGATTGAACCCAGGATCTCCACATCGGCAGTCGCAGTTGCAACCACCACGAACAACGAAGTAGTCACGCGAACAATAAGTTTTATATATACGTAAATTAATGTAGGTACCTATATATATATAAATATATGTCAATTACCTAGCATTAAGTTAACCTAACTTCTCAGTTCAGTGGATAAGGTTACTGCTCGATCGACGACGAGAGACAAATTATCTCCTAGGCGAGCAAATAAAACAAGAAGTTCATTATAATCACAGCATGACGTATTATCAATAGGCCTTTAGATTGTTCACTGTTCACTTCAAGGTTCAAGTTCTCTCGGGGTTCGAGTTTCACGCTACTGATTGCCCGAACCTAAATTACTATTCTCCGTGTCGGTGAGTAAGAACACATTCCCCAGCAGTGCCGACATACAGAGTGTCGTAAGAGGCGACTAAACTCGGCGCTGGCAGATCGCGGTACAACGCGGCCTGCCTGGGCACAGCTACAAGGCAAATGCCCTGGTCGCCTAAGGGCAGCGGCGTAGGCGGCGCGAGAAGCAGAGCTCTGCGATTCCCAACTCGCATGCCCAGCGTGGGGATTATGAGCATAATAAGCAGGCCTATGTCCAGCAGTGTCCAGCAGTTCCAGTCCAGCAGTTAATCATCGTCATCTTATTGCAGTCACTGTAGTAAAACGCTATCTATATATGCGAATGAATCTATAACAAACACAATATAAACTTTCAGCAAGCGATTGTACCAAAAAACCGGAAGAGTTTCGACAAGATCTTTTAATTACAATCGAATGAATTGCAAAAACGGTTGGCACGGGCTTTTATTAACGCATCCCCGCTTTTTGGCGGCCGATAGGGATTGCTAATATGGCCGCTTGGCTCCAATTGGCTGGCGCGCTGGCTGTCACGACTGATTTGCATTATTTTGTACTTATAGCGTATAATTACTGATCAAAGCTACTTATCTAAGTACCACAGTATTGTTCTGTCAAGGAAATACTCTTGTACCTAATAGCATTTCTTTAATATAACAGTATTATATATTTCTATAAACAACAATAATTTTCATATAACTCTCCGATCTCAACGGAACAACTTACCGTATGAAACACATATTGTTATTATACCACGGCGCCAGGTTCATTACGGATCTAGGGCCAAATGTCTCTGTCCTTGCAGACCTAACGAGCCCTTACTACATACATCACTCGATTCATATAGACACGTCAGTTTTAGAGACGTGTCACTTCGGCATCAACCTATATCTGACCTGTTTGAATAGCATACTCTAATCTACTAGTTGTCTTTAGGCCTCTGCCTACCTCTTCGGGAATCATCGGCATGATGTTAATTTTCTTTTCTAGTTTAGTCTTGATCTCCCTTGTCTATTTCGTCATTATTTGACCTGCCATTCCTTACACGTATTCGAAAATGTAACAAAACAAATACACCTTAGATTTAGAGGGAAGTAACTGGTGTTCAAACTAACAACCTACGTATATCTCTTGTAGTTGCCGTATCGCAGTCGAACCAGCGAACTAACACGGCACAGCGGCAAGGTTATATCGGCTCGAGACGCTGGACGTGTGGGGATACAAAGAAACGAGCTAGCAACACACGTAAGGAACTGCTTCCGGTGGAAAACGTGCAAACTCCACGTTTATGTACCAAGGTGTGCCAGTTGGTCCCGCGGGAGATGAACACGAGCGAACGAAACACACCGGAATACAATAACGCAGCTCAGTTTCCACAGAATATATATAAGTAAATAACATTTTCTATCGAACACTATCAAGTTCTTTGAAAAGTTCCTATCGTTGGTTTTCTAAACAAAAAATGTTGTCTGTACATGCCAAATTCAACAAACAAACATGCCAAATTGAACAAAGCAAAATTCAAAACAAATGTATTCTAAATTATGTAATACGTACGTACGTAAATCACGCCTGTAATCCCTGAAGATGTAGGCAGAGGAATGTAGAAACTCCCACGCTTTACCACTTTTGATTTCTCCCACTGCATTCTAAAGTCTACAAATAAAAATCTGATAATGAATGGTAAATTCATTTGAATATAAATATTATATGTATACTTGGTACCTTACGGAATATTCTAAGAACACTAAATCTCAAAAAATGTCTCTATCCTTACAGGTTGAACGGACTTCATGTACAGTTCATCTGAATAGACACAATATTATTTGTTGTGTAAGCAGAAAGTATAAAGAAAATGTTATTGCGCGGATATTTTAAAAGTAGGTCAGTGACTGAACGACGCGCAATACAAGGACATGATGCTGACACAAAAGATCCCCTCGACTCCAAGTGTCCCGTAAGTCTTCAGAATACTTGCTTGGACTTTTCTATGGCATGACGATAGCTTTCAGGGTGATGAACAGATAAGATAGTGCCGTGAAGAGGTGTTTATGTTCCTGTGCACGCAGATTTTTTGAACAGCCTGCCGCCTTTCATGTTTAACTTTTATGTTAAACAAGGCAGTTTTTACCTATAATAAATGGCGGATATTAAAATATCAGTATTAATATATACAATAAGTAATATCACGTCTGTAATCCCCGAAGAGGTAGGCAGATTAGTGTAGTAGGTACATGCACATGTTTCACCAGTTAGTTTTACGTCCACTATGGAATAAATGGTGAGTATATTGCCATGCACCGGGAATACATCCAGACCCCTAGAAAATCTAAGTTAGAAAAATCCAATCCACTACTAGAATATCTAAGTTAGAAAAATCCAATATTGCCGACCGGGAATTTGACCCCAGAACCTCTGAATCGGCAGCCACGCTTGCAACCAACACGACATACGAGGCAGTCACTTACATATACAAATAGGTATTTACACAAGTAAATATATTTATTATTTATATTTTTTGTAACATTTGATTCTAATGTAGTAGCTAAATATTTTGTTTTACTGTCATCAATTCTCAATTATGTAAATAGAACATTAGTGAATGAATAAGTATCAAATAATGACAGGAACAGAGTCGACCCTTGGAACTAGCGCCATAATTATTATAGGACTGTTTGCGGTCAGACGTTCCGCCATCCTAAGGACAGACTGAATATGTTAGCCTAAGTAGGACAATTCACGAGTTGAATAGATAATTTCAAAGAGAAAGCGTTATGAATTGAAAATCTGCGTACATTTTCCTTTACTGCGTTATTATCATGATTACGAATGTATAAGTATATATGGACCGAGTTATGCCAAAATTTACCAACGCCTTAAAATTGATTTCGAGAAAAGGTGTTTAAAGTTAGATTTGTAATTTACTCATAGCTAAACCATCTATATTAATTTATTATTATCACCAATATTTACCAGTTTGTTTCTTTGCCAAAGAGCTTGGGTACACACATACACACACACACACATATATATATACATAAATTCTGTATAAACTCATCTTTATTTATTTATTTGGAAATATATGCAGTTGGTATATTTTGCCAAAAATGGATTTTACCAGGTAATAAGACCAATTAGACATACCAAAATGTATCATATATCAGTATATTTTTATTATTTATAAAGAGCATTTTATTGTAATGAATTATAATATTATACATATTTTATTTGAAGAAGAGGATAAAGTATTTTCAATGTTCCTATAATAAATAATGAAACAACAATAATATAATCATCATCATCATCATCAGCCTATCTCAGTCCACTGCTGGGCATAGGCCTCCCGCAAAGAGCGCCATCGCGCCCTGTCCTCGGCTTGTATAATATAATAATAATAAATAATAATGAATAATATAATAATAAATATATATAACATTAAGTTGGTTACCCGATTGACAATATATGTATGTATTGTGATCAATTCAAATTATAATCGTCGTTATCACATACTTTTTTAGTTATCAAAATGTTTACGTTATCAAATACTTTTTAATTTAACAAGGGGGATTTACAAATATTTCATAACCTTTCTTTTTACATTCATTATCGTCATCAGCCTATTGCACCCCACTGCTGGACATAGGCCTCCCCTGGGGGTCTATTTACATTGCAATACAAATATAAAAATGGCGTTTTGCATTTCTCGATCCCCAGCATATATGAATGCATGTACAGCGTACGGTCTCCATAAAAAGCAATAGTCCGGCCGCCCGTCGCTCCTTCCTCTTTCTTCCCCCGTTATGATTAATGATACGTTATTTTTCGACGGAGCAGGTGCCGCGTGTTTTTTGAACTTTCTCGTTTATACTGCGACGAGCAGTTATTAGTCGGGCACTGAACAGATTTCCAAAACAGATCCCGCCTGTAATCCCTGATTAGGTGGGCAGAGGAGTGTAGTACACTCCCACGTTTCAACGTTCACATAATATTTTATTATACTCTCACGCTAGATCCATAACGGAGTAAGCTGACCTTCCGGGTGTCAATAACCTCCACCCATACAGACCTGATATACTTCTCCTACATTCATGACTCTCTACTCGCGTGCTGGCCTTCAAAGTTTTAAATGTCAAAAACATTCAAATGTAAACTTCGGTTCGGTGTTTTGAAAAGTCATCAAGCGCTTGCCTGCGTACGATAACAATATGAAAGGTATTCGTACGCAGCGGGGCGGAGTGGCGAGTCACGCCGCCATCCAGCCTCCTGTCGCGCATCAAGAGGCTTTGCGGCAACCATAATGCACTGTTATGTGTGCTTGCGCACACACTACACACATTGCTTCTTTTGTTGACGCGTCGAATTTCGCATGTCTGCAATATTGAAATTAAACATGCAATGTTTTCAATTTCACTCAAAATTCTAGTACGGCAATGTATTGTAATGCCTTAATAAACATTCTATGTATCTCTTTCCATCTTTAAATGACCTTTTACCCGGTACTGTACAATAAACTATGATTATTAAAATGCTACTTACCCTTTCATTCAATTCAAATCAAGGTGAAAAGAATTCAATAAATTTCGATTCAATACAATCCCAACAACTTTGTATAAATTTTAACCAGATACTAGAGATGTAAACATTTATATATTACAACAAACAAGTTCCGCAAATAAATCAATATGTAATATGGATATAGCCCAACCCACTCCGGGATTGGAGCTTTTTCTGAAGTTATGTTGTTCAACTCCATAATTGTAAAGCATTCAGAGCGTACATTTTCTCTGTTACGAAACCTTGTGAAACGCTACTTAAAATTACTCCATTTTAAATTTTAAATCCACTCGATTGAAGTGGGAATTGAGACCGAAAATGTTGAGATCGATAGAAATGAACGGAGCAGCTTGGAATTAATAGAAATTTATTATAAAACAACATCATTATACTTTTGAAGATAATATGAAATTCATACCTACTTCGATGTTTATATTAACAAGCATATTTTTAAAATTACGTCAACGACGCATGCCGTGCTAATCTGTGATTAGCGATGCATTTAGTTCATTAGTTCAGTACACAAATAATTGTAAAACTGTCGTATCGTTATCGCTCTTCCGTATAAATAAACAAAAATCCTTCGTGAAAGTTTTAACTAGAGTAATTCTACAGCTCCGCGTATTTCTGCCGCAAAACTGTATTACTTGCATTCATTGTTATGTTCTGGTTTGAAGTATGTAGCGAACAGACGCACGAAGACAAGAGCCGTTCTCACTTAGGCCCACGAGAGCTAAGTTAGGACGTATCTGTGTCCGGTGCTCTATAAAACTTTGTTTCCATGAGAGTATACCTACATCCATACGAGTATATTCAGCTACGAAAGTCAAAACTGTCTTGAACTACACATTTAACATTAAAAATTGAATTTTCTTGTATAGCAAATATAAATAGTACTTTTTCTTACGCTCGTAATTTTTATTATTATTTTTATATTCTTCTTACAATTTATATAACTAGTGTACCGCAAAAGTGTACTACAATCCTCTGCCTACCTCTTCGTGGATTACAGGCATGATGTTATATTACGTTAGTTACGTTATTGTTTTTATAGCATCACGCGAAGTTCCTGACGTACTAGGCAGATAGCAATTAGTACCAAATCTCTATCGTCACAGGCTTGAAGTCCTTCAACATCTGTCTACATACGCGTATCTCGCGGAAGCTTCTGATCCCCTCGTCAGCCACTGTCTGATCTATTTGGTCAAGATAAGTGAATCCGTGTGTCCATCAGCAAGTTACCAACACTAGCATTGTATATCTGTTTGGTCATACCTAAAAATCTCGAGAATTGTTGTCATAAGTGAAATGTAACAGGTTTAAATTCCCAACGTTTTGCTTAAAGTGATCGATCATATGATCGGGCGAGGCGCTTGGTAAAAGCAAATCTCCGTTACAGGTAAATCCATCAAGTGGAAGCGAACTGCGCGCTAATATCGTCGAGACAGGGACCACTTAGGCGAATAACATTTTAGAGCTAAGCGCAGGTACCTAACCAACACTTGAGTGGATGGAACACTAGTATATTACTCAGTGCTGCTCCAGAATACTATCTCTAGAGTACATTAGCTATTACGCGTGTATATTCCAAATATTCAAGGATATTTTAATATATTCACTCATCTCCACAACAATTCTTGTTCAATGCCTCATAAAGGAGGCACCAATCGCTAGCATACGTATTTATAAATTTGTTTTCTTTCCTTTATTAAAGATGATATCATGGTAACATTGATACATTATAACCTTACGAAATCGATGAATCCAGACAATATTCATTGTTAATAGGACTGCAGTAATATGACTATTATGATACATTAATTCCTTGCATATAACTAACTATCCGTCATATTTCTAATTGGTCACAAAGAAGTTGGAACTCTTGAGGACTGAGATGATCACCCCTCGTCTCCACGTATCCCTTGAACCAGAAACGCAAATCCCCTTAAAAATAATTGCTTTACGATGGTAATAAAGGGTAGCAGAGTCCTTGGTAATCTCTTTACGCATCAAAATTTTAAGTCGCACTCTCCACTTATATTTTATGTAGTGTCTTAAATAACAGTTGGTTCAAACACAGAATATTGCAAATAAGCAGTCGCACTACAATCAAGAACACGCGCGTACTTGATTTTGTTCGCAGAAAACAATGCAGTGTTTCATTTAAGTTGTGGGGTGTACTTTGTAAGCGAGGGAGGGAAAAAATCTATCGCGCGCCCCTAAAGTTCGTACCTACCCCGCAGGCATTTATTGCTTACATCGCCACAAAAACACAGTTTACCATAGACCGAACTTAATACACTACTCGTACACAATGTAATTCGCCGTGAATCGTTAAATTGATATCTGTGGATATTGAAAATGTTCCAACGATTTTATTATGTTAGCAGTAATCTTCAATTGAACAGCAAAGAAAAATGTCTAATGTAACACAAATCTGTAAGTAATCGTTTGTTTTATTCAACTGCGTATTCATTGATACTTTGAACGTTGTTACCCAGCTTTATTTTTACACGAATTTATAATAATGTCAGAAATAACAGGTTAAAACTTGGCTGTTAGGCATGTTATCAATGATACTCGTAACAGCACCCCCGTATCTCTCCAAACAAGTGGGCAGAGAAGTGTAGGAAACTTCCAAGATTCACCAGATACCCGTATGTCATTCATCCTGCTAAGGAATACGGCTTGAACCTGTTACCTTCGCGGCTCAATGAGGCAGTCGTTTTTAGTAGTGTTTAGCTTCTTGTATTAATTTATTTATTTTTCATTGTTTTTCTGTCAAATGGTGGACTTAATGCCAACTGGCTATTTCTACGAGTCGACCCAGGTGATTATGAAAACTTGGGATAATCATTTTCTGGTACTTTTTATTCAATAATAAATGAGATAAAGACATATCTGTCCCAACCTATATGCCCAATGTGGGGATTATAGGCATAACCCCGCAGGGGAGGCCCTCAGAGGACTGCAACAGGTTGATGATGATGATGTATCTGCCAATAAACATCAAACCTTCAATGCATTGTAATTAACTTCGTAGAAGCGGGTAATAAATACATATTCTCCGACAATTGGTCCTCTTATAGCAATATTGATATACCATAAAATGACATTCTCTATTTGTTCCTGAATTGTCTCTATCGTCTTGTATGTCAGGAAACCCGATCACATTATTGTAACAATGTCGGATGCGAACAGTTGCCTATTAATTGTGGTCGCGCTAAAGGTTATTATAGCAACCCTTGTTGTAATTTAGACATGCAAAACGGAGTTCACACAATATATAAATCGATGTAATGTAATTGAATATGATAACATAACATCACGCCTTTAATCCCGGAAGAAGTAGGCAGACGAATGTAGAACACTCACACGTTTCACCAGTTACGTTTACGTCCCGTTAGGTGGTGAGCCTATTGCCATCCACCGGGTACATATCCAGACTCTGAGCTACTACTAGAAAATCTAAATTAAAACAATTTAGTAGTGCCCGACCCGAGAATTGACCCCAAGACCTCCCGATCGGCTGTCTCACTTGCAACCAACACGACCAACAAGGCAGTCGGTAATTGAGTTTGATATTCATATGAAAGAATTAAAATTGGGATTACGTGGGAGTGTACTACACACTTCTGGGTCTCTTATCTGGGTTAAGTTACTTTTTTAACAAGTACGGTACTGTATGCATACATACATATAACAAAGGGTCATCGCTACCCGATTGTTAAGTTAAAAGTGCCTTCCTATACCGTGCATATTAACCACCTGGGGTCCTTTGTTTGATCAAAAGAGGGAAATTGGATTTTATACGTCCCCTAGCAAATTCTTCATACCGATTCTTGATATTACTTTTCCATTTTTCCAATCGCAATTACTTCGTAACAATTATAGTAGTATATTGGAGGAGAAATTTCAAACACATGCAAAATGTTTTAGCATGTTCTGAGCGCGATTGCTTGTGTCGCTAATAGTTGTTATTAGATCTCCAAAGCAAGTACCCCAAGTTTAAAATAATGTTTATCTATCATAGGTTATCAATAATAAACAATACAAATATATAAAATGATAATTTTATGTAAACCTAAGAAGACATTATTTAAAGGCTGCTACATATTAACTCGACTGTAATAGAAGTAAAATTAAAGCCGGCAACTTTCCCACGATTGTGCTAAAGAGAATCTAGTTGAAATTACCTGAACTAATTTCGTAAACGACGGAAGCGCTTGTTTCGACATACTTTTGCACTATTGTAATGCTTTATACAGAAGTTAATCGTCACCTTTGTTAATTCTAGTAACAATTATGACCAGCAATTACACAACAACAAACCGTAAGAAAAATGATCCCAAGATTCACCTACAGATGATAATATCTGATGGCAGAGTCAGTCTTCAAAACCGGCGCGCGTGTATGGAGAGTGATGATGAACGAAGGAGCAGTCAGAATAACGATATTTGACAGGCAGTAAGCATCAACTTACTGCCTATCCTATAAGGAACCTGGCGTGAGATGATTGTAACAATAAATACAATTGTACCAAAAGTATTATAAACGAAATCAAAATAACATTTTAATACAACAACAACAAAAAAAACATTTTATTTTCACAAGTTACAATTTGTTTTATTGTGACGAGGGTTTGTTTCCTTATAAATGTATCTCTGCAGATTGGGCTCTTAACTCCGGGGCAGTGATGGGTCAATACCGATAGGTACAATTAGGCGATTCTACCTTTTGGAGCTCTCGCGTCGTTAATACCGAAACAAAAACCGAAACCGCTGATACGAAGCTGGAAAGCTAAAGCGTCTGGTCTCCACGCAGTTGGAGAAGTGAGATCAAAATAAGCGCTTTAAGTTCACACATGTATTATATAGTTTACATAGGACAATAGGGAAAGATGTGTTTCAAAACGATGCAAAGGATAAAAATAATAATGAGAGTCGTAAATGACAATTATACATTCATAATATATATTTAACAATTAAATTGTACGCTCTAATATAAATTGAACTTCTTTTTAAAATTATACAGTGGATTAAGATTTTTCGATTTTAGAAAAAACTTAAATTTAATGCCCTCCACAAATGGGTGAATATTTGGTCATAAATACACTCACCGATATAATGACATAAACACTGTGTCTGCATATCGTTATCATAATCAAAGTGGATTACATACATTGAGTGCCAACGAACAGCCTTTCATATCACGCCCTGCTAGCGGCTAGTTAGCAAACCAAATCACGCGATATGACCTGCATTTGTAAACGACTCGCCGGCGTAGCGCTGTGGTACTACGAGCTGCTACGAACTGCTACGGATAGAGTTCAATGCACTGAACTGCAACAATATTGCGCTACGCTTTTACGTTACCATCGCGGCTGCTTAATACTTCCTTACATCCAGATTGAGTCTACCACGTCGTTATTAGTACAGCCATTCGAGACTGATTATGCATTTGACTATATGCAATGAATATGTTGACATACTGACCAACGGCTTCGCTGGTTTATTATTTGCAAGCCCACACTGCTCAGCGAAAGTTCCTGGGTTCGATTCCCGGAGCTGAACCAATAGTATTACGTTTTTCTAACTTGAAATTTGTAGTGGTGGCTCGGAGTCTATATTTGTGCCCAGTGTATAGAAAGACGCTCACCTACTATTCCTTGATAAAATGTATGACATAACCGCTGAATCGTGCGTGCGTGCGTGCGTGAATCGTGAATGCACTTCTCTGGCTAACGCTTTAGGAAAATACGGGCGTAATTGTATGTTATGTACATATATTCATATAGGCCATACCATTTGCAGGGCCAATGAGCGATAATTCAGAAGTAGAGCGTCTCGGGCGTAACATTCAATCGTCCGCGCGAGGACAGAATGCTGATGAGCGTAGGAAGGCCCGTGTCTGAACACTCTGTATAAATCCGGCGAGTCATGTCAGGATTTACTAAATCACCATTTTATTTATTGCGCGGCCAATTCGGTGAATAGCCGTTTAGAAGACGTCGCGTATGTACGTACGTGATGTTAGTGCGTTGTAACAATCGTTTGAAATTTGGCACACCGCCTTGATTCGCGTAATCGTGAACGGGATAATTAGCAGTGCGCAGTGAAGCAAGCCAAACAACCATACTTATCACAACGTACCTGTCCATTCAAAACTTAGTCGGTCATATCAAATATACATTTACAAGTAGCATAAACGTAACATCACGCCTGTTATCCCCGAAGAGATAGGCAGAGGAGTGTAGAACATTCCCAAGTAGTAGAAACTCCCAAGTAGAAGTAGCATAAAATTTTTACATAACGCTTCTCGCATTGTTATATATGAACCAGCTTTATTCACGTTTCCTTTTTCGTGATAGCCCGACTAGTTTTAGACTACGAGGTCGTGTTTCATGAGCTCCCACCCATTGCAGCGAGGTCGCAGCGGAGACTTCTGCGAGTTACGGTTCATTTACACATTTATAAATACGAGTGTTAGTGGATTTAGGTGCACGAGAGATTCGGATCCACATATCTTGTCCATACAGGACAAATACTCAGTAAATAAGTAAGTCTGAAGTTACTGAATCCGACGTACACGTACTCGTATGTATGAACCAAATGATGAATATAAACATCAAATCTGGAAAATTAAAAATATTTCGTATATTTAGTGTGTAATTTTATAGAAATATGGTAATTTTACATTAGATAATATAATAATAAATTAAATGACAAGGCATCAGAATTTTACACTTCAAATGAAATCAAGAGCTTTTACACTCCACACAACAATATTGGTGATAACAACTATTTATCGTAGCCTTCAGAATAAACGTGCAGTCCTTAAAATGATTCCCTTCAGCGAGGCGGAAGTAGCAACGGAGTCCGTTACCGGAAACAGCTCAATGTCACCGCGTCCGCCTGCCTAACTGCGCTCCCCTTGCGTCTGAATTAACTTCTACGCTGATTGCTGCAAGGGAACTCCTGCAAGAGATTTGTCAATTATAATTATTTCTTTCAGGCGTTTTTTTCTGGTGCTTCCTGCTTAACCGGTAACGGGCAAATAGCATAACATTATAATAAAAAGAATTTCAAGAAAAAAACGTGGTTTTTTTTCTTTTAATATAGACAGCTTGGACTGTGTCCCCTAGGGGTAGAAAGCCATGTCCCTGTAGCTCGGGACCAGAATACGAGCTACGGTATCTCCTGCCTGTCGTAAGAGGCGACTAAAAGGAGGCTTC
>DWTO01001154.1:0-17191 GCA_018244755.1 Jemadia pseudognetus
TATAGGTTCTGAGTGTCAGGCTCATTGGCCACTCGACCAACGGGCCAGACAATTATATTTAGATACCACGACTATACATAAACATCTTCACGTCAGGCCCCATACGAGGTAAGCAGAGAGCACCGAGTGCCATACATGTCTATCCTTACAAATCAGCCGCGTCTCCACCATATTCATCACTCTCTTCATACATCGGTTTCGGAAACTTCTGATTCCCGCATCAGTCAGCCTATTTAACCAGGATAGGCAAGTCTTGGTATTAATATTTAGATACTATTAAAAGTTAAGTATTTGTGAATTACAAATTTGATACCACAGTTTTATAATGTGTAGCATATTTGTAGCACACATGTAGCATATTCGTAGCATGTATATGTTACATTCGCATCACTCGCTACTCTGTTCCAACGTAGCCGTAGCGTATAGCGTATTACGTCAGTATACCGTGAATTTTTAACGTAGTGGACCGCGACGTAGCCGCACTCCATATGGTGGTATATGCGATGTTGGCCATATTCGTAGCGATCCAGGGACTTTTTAAAATCGTAGCGTATAAGTATACGAGTTTTTCAGACTATTCTGTAAGTTATAACTTGGTACTGATTCTTGACTGACTGTTTAACGACTTGACGATTGACAGCCTCGTTGGTCGTTTTAGTTGCAAGTGCGACTGCCCATCGTGAGGTCCTGGGTTCAAATCCGGGGTCGGGTACTATCGGATTTTTATAACTTAGATTTTCTAATAGTGGTTTTGAGCGACAGCAATATTCATCTTTGAAATATTCAAAGTAGAAACTGGCATGTCTCAGTTTGTTCATTTTGTTTCCATGTCATGGACCACAGTGGCTGAGTTTAAGGTTAAAAAAGGTGTAAAAAGATTAAGTTTATAAGTTATTGTAAAAAGCAGCTGACATACTTGTAAAAATTTATAGTACGCGGGATAATGTGATCACCCTGATTTATTATTATTATTACGTAACATCACGCCTGTTATCCCCGAAGAGGTAGGTGGAGGAGTGTAGAACACTCCCACTTTACACCAGTTTATTATTATTATTAACGATTCATTATTGCAAATTCTATACAGACACTACAATATAACATAACTATACATTTTTAATACTTAAGCGGCAGAAAGTTTCCTACTCGAGGTCGGTCATAAATGTTTATGGGTGGTAGAGTCCCTTTGTCGCTAGGCTGACGGCTTACGATCTCTGTCCTAATGATCTAACGCACCGGAGGATGTCTATCCATAGGCACTACCTAAGTAGAACCTAGATATGACAAGATATTTTTCTTTCGGTATTCTCTGCTACCAAGGGATCTGGCTTGCTAATATGTTAATAATTATGTCTGCAGTGTTATTGACTGTCGATTGACGAAAAATTATTCGAAAATTTTACACTTGAGAAATCTGTACAATGTGTTTCAATTTACTTGTCAGATCGGTTTAGATTCGGTGTCAATTTTCTCGAAAAATCCTCAACTTAAGGTATTAATTGGAACTTTTTTTTTTCATTTCGCGGATTGTAATTTGGAATGCAATGCACATGTAACGTCCAGTTTAAAATGAAGAGTTACGTCTATTACGTAATGAGACAATATCTTCCATTGATTTGTTTCATTGATTCGTGAAATAGTTACAATATTTATATACGGAAATAAATATATTATATTACAAAAAAGTCTAATTTAGATTTTCTTGTGGTGGCTCGGAGTCTGAATATAGGCGCTTTTCTACCTTCTTCCTCTGCATACCTCTTCGGGTATTACAGACATGAAATACGTTAAAGTTTCAATTGCCAGGTGAACATTAGCTACGGTTGGCTCGTTTTGCTACCAATTTGTAAATCTAATTTAAACTTACAAGAGCTTAATAAAATATGCTTTAACATTTCTATAGTCACGTCGCCGTCTTCTAACGAGTTCGTTACACCCGCACTAAGTCTGAAATCTGTTAATATTTCCACACTCTCCGCTCTTTTATCTTCCGAGATATTTCCTGTCAAGGCTGTCGCACTTTGAAAGTGAGTTTTGAATAGCGTCCCGAGACCTAGAGTTTCGAGCGTGACTTTTAATTTGTGGCTGACTGCCGCACGGAGTTAATACAAGTTCGATATAACTAGGTGAAGGTCACGTTTTTGTTACACTTCTCGCTTGTCAAGTACAGTATTGTTTTTGCTTAACCTAAAATATATTAAATTGCTCTTGTATTTCCCCGAGGCCTTGGTAATGCAATGCCGCAGTGTAAATGACATTTTATTAAACTACCCTCGTGCCCCTGAATTAGTCAGCGTTTTTAGTATAACTCATTCATATCGCTATTTTCTCAGCGGTATAGGCTATGTTTATAATGTATTAGAATATTAAGTATAAAAATTTAAAACTTTCTTCTATACATATATTACTTCATGGATCTTCTCCTGCATTTTTAAGTTTAGCGATCGGTCGTATGGTACCGCGGTTTTAGTTAAAGGAGAATCAAGTTTATGAAAGTTTGGGCTTTAATAAATTTTAATAATAAATTGAATTCTTAATAGGTTTTAACAATTCCGTAAAAATGTTTTAAACACTATTATAGAGCAAAGATGTGAAGTAAGCTGTGGAGAGATTCTTCTGAGAAATTAACGTTGCTTTTCTTTACATAAATACGTTATTCTTTACGCCATCCTCATTTCTTATAAGACGTACCATTCAAATACGTTGACACGTAGAAAATTGTACGACACATTTTTAATATGAATTTGCGACGTGTATGTTTAATGTTTCCATGTGGTATTATTAAATGAAATTGTTATTACGTATACTATGTGAATATTATAATTACAAAATATTTGCGATCATATTATTATATCGTTAGGTTATACCTATATTTTCTTTACGAACTCAATTATTACAACTTCGATTATTCATCAATTGCAAATACGTCATGATGTACACATTACTAGAGGCTTATTGTAAGTTATCTAGATTGTCCTACCTGTACCGAGGTTAATCTGTTACCGAGTATGAGTTAAAATTACTTCCCTAAAGACCAGAAGATAAACCAAATCTAGGTAGCAATGAAATATTACAGAACGAAGAACACAATATGTATAGTGAAATAACATTACAACAAGTCACAAAAAACCAATAACGCTTTGCACGACCCGGGAATCGAAGCCAGGACTTCAAGTAATGAAGCATATGTTAAGAGTTATCCTAGTAGCATTTCAATTTTTTCTCCGCTGATTTATTGCTCCTTGTAAGTGCAAGCATTCGTCATCAAATGTCAGTATTTGAAACATATTTATATTAAACAAAATAAGAGCATTAGAGCTTCCGTTAGCAATCGTTGGCAACCAAATTTTCACAGGCCATTCTAAATTGTTAACGTCAGTAGAATTATCGAAACCTTTTTTATTGGGTTTTTGGGCCGGCAAGAAAAGTATAAAATTCGTGGTTTACCTAGCAGAGTATGATTTACTGTTATGAGTCTGAATTATATTTCATTTACTTCTACCTTTTTATCTGGAAGACGATTTTTCTTTGTTTTGTTTTTCTTATTTGTTTGCTTTTTAATACATTATTATAATCATAGTAAATAAATATACATAGACTATAAATTTGATGGTTATACTAGCTTAAGCCAACTCTAGGGTCTACATGAATGAAAATGTGGAAACAACCTAAATATGACTTGAGATCACATATTTCTTTAATTATTTAACACATTAATAAGTTTTCCTTCTAAGTATAAATATTTTGATATTATTTATTCAGTGAGGCATTTCTCCCACAAATTAATTGTATTAAACGTATTTATTAATCTTAACCAATTTGATGCGACAATAAACAATTTTATTGGAGTCAGTGAAGATAATTTTGCTGGTTATAAAATAAAACGGTAATATAACTCGGTTATTTACTGACGTAGACAAGATACTGGCGTATCGTAAAAGCTGAAAGATTTCCATCAATGGATTTCATATAAGAAATTACTTATCGAGCAGACCTATTGTCTGCAGTAACAATTGGGTATTTCATTCGAAGAAAATTCAGAAGAGATTTGTCTACAGATTCCCGAAATTTGATGAATTGATGAAAACCCTTTATTTCTGTTCAGTGCAATTATCTTCGTGGGCTACAATGGGAAAGTTTGTTTTCTTAGTTTTAAATGAATTCGTAATCTGATACGAAATCTAGCTACCTACCTGGGTCTTTGATCATTTCATTTCAAACAATCGTCAGGAATATTTATTTAACGAGCGTGATTGAAGCAAGCCGACTCGACAAGGTTAACTGTTTTAAGCAAGATTTACGTCTACAATATATTAAAAAGTTCTGTTGTGTGTAATTATAAGCCTTGACAGGTAATTATGGACGATTTTATTACTTAGCTTTGATCGTTGGAGTAAAGAAACTCTCCGACTATTTCTCTAATACGAGTACATACCTAATTAAAGAAAAATCATCAACTCAGGCCCAACATCTAGTTACAATTAAATTCAGTATCATACAACTCACATTGAAATGTAAAATTTTAAAAGAATATAATATCACGACAATAATTCCCGAGAAGGTAGGCAGAGAAGTTCAATGAACTTTAATATGGTCATATATAGTCATACTCAATGATTGTTAAAATCATAGATACGTAAACATCTTCAAATATATCTATATCTCTATATGTCTCTATATCTCTGGATATATACCTCGTAGATCGTAGTAGCACCGAAATGTGCAATGTTTAATGATGATCGTTACCAGAGAGTCAGAGAAGTACAGTCAGAGAAGGAGAACAAGAGAAAAATCCGCAATGAAACTGTCAAACGCTACAGAAGATCGTTTTACAGCGCAAATTCAGTTCTAGAACGAGCATACAAGACTTATAAATATATTAATGTGAGACAATTCTCAAAGACAAACACTTTTTTGTTTTAAACAATTTGAGAGGCAGAGTATAATAATTTTGTCAATAACTCCATCTGTACTTTTAATAGTTATTGTAGCCTGCCTGTTTTTTCAAAGAGAAAAATATACACCGATGTGGTCTTCAACCTTGGAAAACGTTCTTGTACTGGTTAAACGTCTCCAACGTCTTCCGGCTGAGAACTAAACGCTGCTATTATAACCACTTGGCATGTAATGTTTTTGTTCTAACGAAGCAGTATGACTTTCTGCGTTTTGTTACAGTTATTTTAAAATGCCGTCGATTGAGCATTTGAGGAATTTCCCACAATGTTCTACAGGCAATATTCTGTCACATATGCTGTTTCAATATGCACCAGCGCAAATTTACAAGCATGCCAGTTATGGCTTGGAGTCTGGATTTGGGCCCGGTGTATGTAATAAGCAATATGATCACCCCTTATTCCATAGTGGTACAGAAACATAACTGATGGAAAGTGGGAGTGTATTATACTTGTCTGCCTACCTCTTCGGGAATTTCAGTCGTAATGTTACGGTTTTTACTATACTAGTTGTTTTATGTATATCTACTGGCAATACGGGTTTTCCTTCGTCGATATTATGTTTTATAACTAAAATTGGTGTTACAGATTTAGAAGCGCTTTATTGTCCATTAATATTTGGCATAATATGTTAATTTAATTGGTAAGAAAATCTTGTCAGATGAGTATTAGGGAGATAACACTCCACGGGTGGGTGATCTGCAGATAAAGGAAGAAAACTGTGGACGCGTTTACAATTACAATTTGATACCGCCTCGGCGGCAACACTGGCTGTTATTATTGTCTGACACTATATATGACGTAATTCGCGGAAACCTTCCATTGATAATTGAACTGTCGGGAATTTAATTTTATTATCAGATACAAGATAATGAAAGTCGTGGTTTCGACGGATTTAAATATTGTTGAAGATTACTTCTTGTTCTTGTATGTATGAAATTTGAATGCCCTGAGTGTAAACTCATAATTTAACATAGTTTTGGTAATACAACGGCTCTCATGTCAAAGTAAGGGGCTTCTTCTATCGAGTTACCTTACATCTTGTCTGTTTGCACTGGACTGTTTAGAGTTTGTAGTGGACCAAACAACAAGTTTCTACTCCATAGCTACAACAATATTTTTCTATAAAACTATCACATGACCATCCAATTAAGCCGGTTCGATAATATGCGACGATCAAAACCATTAATAGAATTGTTTTGCAGTAAAAAAAGATAGAAAAACGAGTAGAGTTATAAGTAAGATAACCGTGACGTATATTTTTTGGCGGGTGACATTGGCTGGTACTGGCAGCTACAAACGGCTATTACAACCAGTACGCACCTCTACAGGAAACTTATGTCACGTACGTCTCTACAGTGTACATATGTATGTCTACAGTTAAAAGGTACATGTTAAAATGTGGGCGAGGAATTAAATACCTTATGTTTTATTGCTTTTATTTATTAAGTAATTATGTTATTCGTGTACCTGAACGAACTTCGTATTCATTGACGAATATGAGCGTGAACAGAAACGGGATTATACGTAACATACGTGAACGCAGTCACGTCTGTAATCCCCGAAGAAGTAGGCAGAAAAGTGTAGTATATTCTCAGGTTTCACCAGTTAGGTTTACGCTCCATAGTGAAATAGGTGGTGAACTTTTTATATCTAATATCAGATTTGTAATCTTCAAAAAGGAAGGCAGAGAATTGTACAACATTGCCACGCTTCACCCAAAACTTCTTGGATTCTATTTCCTCTTTAACAGACGTTTGAATAACTCATTCAGAGAGTGATTCTTGTTCATTGCAACCGCGACACAAGGCATCTTAGTGTACAGTTCTGATATTAAATGTTAGTTTATCGTTTCAATAAAAACAATTTGAAGCTGAATACTGATATGTCAAATACAAAGCTTAAAAACTTAACAGTTTAGCCTGTATATAGACAAAATCTTCGCAGCTAAAGCTTCTATCTGTAAATGAATAATTTAGAGAGATTTCACACGCTAGCATCGAAAAGCTCTCTGCTCAGAATTGAATCTTAATGCGCTGAAAATAGAAATCTTGATTTTGCTGCGCAGATTTGGCCACCTAAGTGAAATGTAATTTTAATTTGCATTCATTTACAGTTTGGAGTAGAAAATTAGAACCGACAGAAAATCTGTGACTTAAAGTAGCACTTTTATGTATTTTTGTTTTAACGCTTTCTTCTAAACATTTCCTTATAAGTGTAACGAGGAAGTATTATATAAGGAGTGATTGCGACTCTTGTGTTTTTCTACGACAATTACGTATCTCTACCTCATGAGTCACTCCGCTAACTGCTGTAGATCGGATGTTTTTAAAGCATCTTTAAGGCCATCATCCAGCGTTAGCAATTTTTATAAAAAACAAAGTCTGAAATCAACAACCAAAGGTGCCAGCCACATAAGCTCGTTATAAATACGAATGCTCGTGAAAATTTGGCGTCTATTGTTCTCTATTTGTATGACCTAGATTTATTTAAGACAACAGTGAATACGCACTTTCTAGAGAAGCGTGATGCACCCAAGACTGCATCTTGCTTTCCATCAAGCAACATAGTAATCAAACGCGAACATATTATTCAATTAAAAAAGCGTCGAATTCGCGTGGTTGCAACATGAATCGATGACCGTTAACCTGTTAACCACCTAACCGTTAACCACTTACCTTTACAGATCGTTTGCAACAGGCAACCGCTTTAGGTCTTGCGCACTTTTGATAATAATATGATAAGAACACCATTCGCCTATTCATACTCTGGTATAAAGGTGTATTTAGAAGCTTTGAAGTTGTGAGAATAATCTTAATGTTGTTTATATAGAGGTTCACACGCCTAAAGATTCGACCATCGCAAACCTCTCGTATCAACATGATGTGCACTGTGTTATCTGCGGCTGGCCACTAATTTCTAAGGATTATATTGCCATAGGGTTATCTTAAAGAGGACATTTCCACCCTCGTCTGCCAAATAACCTCGAAATTTCTTGTTAGGTCAGCCGATTACTCTAACTGGATATATTGATACAATAAATAAGGGGATGTATTGGAACAATAAGATTGGAGCATTGGATACAAAAGTTATATAATAGCCCCATTCCGTTCTCAAGGATAGCTTTCAAGGTCTTGTGTTTGGGGTCATGTAATGTTTGATTGTTCAAGCTTTTATACTTCAGGCAAAGGTGGATGACCTTTGTCCAAGGTTACATTGCGTTACAGGAGGTGCAAATATTTTTGAGCATTTGCATTCTTGTGTTCCGTTCTGACGATTTTATTATGCGATAAAAAAATTACAAGCCGTTCCTATGGAGCAAAAGGCCATATATTACAGCGACAGGTCATATTTTACGATGAATGGATTACAAAAGATAAAAAAATCCGTATATATTTTTAAGTATATTTCGTTCCATGGTGCAGTGTATTTTCTTATCCGTGTCCTGTATATTGCCCTCTGGAATTGCGCTTAATTGACTGTTCTCGGAAAAACATCGGTCGATTACCTCGCATAATTAGACGATGTTTACTAGACATTTAAACTTGGTGTTTGTTTCTGAAGTCCGTCAAAAATTGTAATCACTCCAGTGATTCTCCATTACCCTCATTAAACAAAGTTGGCGCTGTTCAGTTAAAACGGCCAGTAAGCAAACAACAGTTGAAGCTAAGCTTACAATAAACGTGTCGCGAAATATCGGATATGCAGAGAATTTTAGAGCACGCAAGTTGATATCGGAGCGAAATTTGGGCAATTAATATAAAACAAATTTTTGCAATATTACAGAACAGTTTTCGAAAATTGTTAAATTTCGCTTTATCAGTCATATACGCTTGCTGGTTTCAATTATTTCTGTCTCCACCATAAAATAGTTTTGGTATCTATTTGGTCAAGATTTATAAGACAGATAAATCTTGTCTCCGTCATCCTTTTTTAATCACACAATTCCCATAAATTTTATGATAACGTGAGTAAAATCAGAAAATTTGTTGAAAGATGTCAATTAAAATTTCTTTTACGGTTTTTTACGGTTTTACTGCTTTTTTTATGATTACTGTAACTTGTAACTTTTAGTGTTGTATTGATTTCAAATCTACATAAAGCTTACATTTATAAGTTTGGAATACATAAATATGGTTTGTATTCCAAATATCAAAATAAAGTAATTAAAGCAGA
The DNA here is from genome assembly GCA_018244755.1 of Jemadia pseudognetus. NCBI lineage: Eukaryota > Metazoa > Arthropoda > Insecta > Lepidoptera > Hesperiidae > Jemadia > Jemadia pseudognetus. The sequence continues at coordinate 9,129 of DWTO01001154.1, forward strand.
TTTTTTAACTTGTAGGTACATGATAACAGGGCCGATGTTACGTTATCTCATTTAAATAAATCCTATAAAGTAGATAAACTTAACATCACGCCTGTTATCCCCGAAGAGGTAGGCAGAGGAGTGTAAGTAGTAAAGTAGATAAATAAAACTAAAATCCCTATTTTTCTTCAAAACTGATGGTCGTCTATAAGACTCGTACAAAAAGTTCATTATATAGATCACAGTTTTGAATCATTCGCGAGTTGTGAATAAACTTCAAAATGGACAACTTTTGGTGCAATTTACAGACAGTTTATTTCATGGTATTCATTAAAGCGTTATGATATGGAGCTGGCTGTTTAATGTCATTGTTGACTCGGCATTCACAAAAGTCAAATGGAATTGAATGTTGAAGTCGAGGTGTTCGCAGATAAAGTATTATTTACAAAGTCCGTTCATAGCTTCATCACTTTTATACATAGAAAGTCAATCATTACTCATGACTTCGCCATTTGTACACCCCATTTTATATTCTTTTCTAAATAGCTTTAAAGTACATTGTTTTAGTACATATAGATATCCAGAGATTTTGTAGTAAAAACTTAACAAGCAGCATGATAGAGATAATAGGTTTTCTCTGGAGTACGCATCACCATCTTATAAATTGTACGTCAGTTACATGTACCTCATGTTCCGTCTTAGGCGCCGTGTATGTGACTCTGCACACTATAGGCAATGCGTGTAGAGTTCTCGGATGAATGACCGTCCCAATTCATCATAATCCTTTTTTCTCTTCTTTTCCTGTTTTCTATTTTCGCTTTCTCTGGTCAGATGCGTAATCGGTTGTCAATTCGTTGGATGTAGAGTTGTACATGCCGATTGGGGATTTGGGGTGGTAGATTGCATTCAGATGTCATTCAAGCCTTGGTCTGGTCACATCTGTCGTATGAACGACAACCACCGGAGTAACCGTGTTCTGAAGTGGAGAGCACGCCTTGGCAAAAGTAGCGTAGGACGCTCTTCGGTTAGGTGGAGTGACAACATATGCAAAATGGCTGGCAGCTGTTACATGCACAGAGCTGAAGATCGAGATCTGTGGAATGCTATTAGATGTCCGGCAGTGGATGAAAATATGCTGATAATAATGATGATCTCATTTCTAGTCCCCATCTTTTCTATTAATTCAAAGGAAGCCATAAAACTTATTCACGTTAAGGGTCGCCAGGCTCAACGGCATTCAGCTAATTTGTAAAACAAGTGACAGAATCCCTTTTACAACTGTTTGTTTCTGTGTTCAAAATTTCACAAGTATGTCTCCACTATGAAGTTCCTCGCATGTTATTTTTATAAGCTCTAAATCATCGCCGGGATCTAAACCTAGAAGCCGCTGTGGCCACATGAGCGGATTAGAAGCGCTCCGTGCAATCAATTTCAAAATCTACTTCCTTGAGAATATAACATACTAACTTAAAACTTGAATCTTATAATAAAGTATTTCAATTAAATAGCAACTGTATTCTAATATGGTCGAGCGTAGTTAGCTGTTTTTTGATAGAAACTAACATAATATTTGAATGCTGCGTTTATAACTGTTTTGTAATAATTGTAGCTGTGAAGATTGGCTTGGCTTTTTCCTTGTCAATTCAATTTGCACAGTTGGTAGACTAGTAAAAAACAAGTGAAGGAGTTTTATTCAGCGTCTTGGTTTGTGCCGTCAACTCTTATTTGTTTTTCCTTCGTCATCCATTTTACTTGTCATCCGCATTATAAATCGTTGCTTTATAGTTCTTTTCCCATTCTGTCCTTCTTTTTCCACATTATACGCCGCTACCCAACTTTTCTTTAGTCAATTCTATCACTCGTTCCCATGACTGCGTGCAATAGTCTAGGTATTATAACATCATGTATGTAATACCCGAAGAGGTAGGCAGAGGAGTGTAGTATATACTCACGCTTCACCAGTTACCTTACGTCCCCCTATGGAATAGATGGTGAGTGGTGATGGTGAGTGATGATGGTGAATGGTGGCGGTCGTTGTAGTAGTGGTAGATATCGAATAGGTCAGAGTCTGGATTTGTGACCGGTGAATTAAAACAGGCTTACTCTATAAAGGCTTATACCATCTTATACAATATTCGAGAATTGATTCAAAGTAACATTCATTTCATTTATTTTCGTTATGTGTTTGTTTGTTTGTTCGTTTGTTTGTTTGTTTGTTGAAAGAAGTTTTCAGTACAACAATTCATATTATAATATTGACACATTTTTAATAAATAAATCAAACCCAGTATCGACATTTGCGTGACTTATTTAACACTATTATGCACAACTATTGGGTCACACATGTTTAAAGTGGACGGGGTGTTTGTTGCACCGGTTCCATTTCCTAATAAACAAATTGGCGCGGCTACCTGTGTACACTTCACAAGTAATATAGTGGTCAAAAAAAACTAAAAATCTAAGCGAATAAAAAATAAGTGTCGGCTCGTTTCCAAAAGCCGCCTGAAACGGTTTTAATCGGATTGATTTATGCTTTTTTATCGGACCGCAGAGAACGTACGTTATGACGAACATGTGCAGTTTATTTCAAAGCGCCACTGCGCGAAAATATACCGCCTAGAACTTTGTTCTATCAATCGGTATCTTTATAATAACTATCACTCGATCAGAGTATTTGAATATCTGATTGGTAACTGAACATCATGTATACATGATACATTTATGTCAATTGTGTCCATTAAACGTATGCGTCCACATGCACGCACGCAAAGCGATGTATGTAAAAGAAGCGCGGTAGGTTTTACAAAGATTGTTATTTGACACTCGTTGTTTTCTGCCTACCCCGTAAGGGACCGGGCGTGAAGATATTATGTGTGTATGTAACTATTGTACGAAGATATGAGAAAATCGTACACATGGGAATTTTCACATTTCTTTTTGAAAGCTGTCAACCCGTAGTTGGTCAGCTTGCAAACTATGGCTTTAACCCTTTTCATCCCGCGAGTGGACCCGTGTCTAGCCGTGAAACGACATAGGCTTAAAGTTTTGACTTACACTTTGAGTGTTAATTTAAATTGTACATTAGTGCAATAAATTTCCAGGCTCCAGAATTCCAGCAACTTTATTGGAGCTTCCAACCCGGTTGTACTAAGGGGTTGCAGTCAGACAGTACAATCGACGTTTCGTAACAGAAATTACATGGAAAAAAACGTCCGCTATAGTCATGTGTAAAAAATATTTTGTTACAAAACACAGCATCTGGTATCACAAAACGCAATTCCTTATTACGTAACTTTGAAAAACGATTGGAAACAATTGGAATCCGGTTGAATATTACTATGACAAATTCATCAAACAAGCACCAGACAATTAAACCGGATGCATTAATATTACAGACGCGAAGTTGTTCTTCACCGCGACTGCAATGCTACGAATCATTGGTTTATATGGTTTCGCGTGGTTTTATCAATACCGCGGCACGCGAGCGGAGGAACGCGGTCTGAATACGAGACGTCGCGGTTTTGTTCTACGGTACCTGTCATCCGGATACTGCACTTAAATATTATGAAATCGAGCGAAGTAAGTTTGTGCCACTAACGCGATGGTGTTATAAACTCCATTCTCGAGTTCTACTCTATCTAGGCGGCTATCGAGACAATTATAACTCAAAATTGACTTTATAAGTGGATGAGGCTTATAGATAGTGGTATATAAAGGCATTAAGCTTGTTAATTTTGTTACTGCCTTTTTACATAGTGAGGACGTATTTTGAAAATGTTATGAAATATATCGCTTAAGTACTGATTTTACAGCGTTTTGGCACACAAAGCGTGCCAAAACGCATGATGGGACTGCATGGTCAAATCAAAGATAAGTGACAATGAGTGTAAAGGTAACATCACGCCTATAATCCCCGAAGAGGTAGGCAAATGAGTTTAGTACATGTCCACTTTGTGTAAAACTAAAAGTTCTATTTATATTCCAAGATGCAATTCGACTTGTGAATGGTGATATATATCCAATGATATGTCTGTTACAATGCCAGGTTTAAGAAGAAACCTGATACCAATTTTACTAACACGCGACAAACAATATTCGTCTTGCCCCCACTTTAATAATATGTACATTGTACCTAAATACCTAAATTTACGTTGACGTCAAGAGTATTCTACCGTGACACTGGCTTATAGAATAGTTGTCCCAATTTCGTATTACCTTTTTGGTTAAATATTTGTAGCTCTTGTAAAATTACTTAATGTGTTTAAACATATATTCTTTTTAATTTTGATTTAGCCTGTTAACCAAGAACTAAATCACACTTAACTAATTTATGATTTTTTTGATTGTATTCATTAATTCACTTAGTAAAAAAGAAATGTAACATAAGTACGCGTATATAATAAGCTTAATTTGTTGTGTTATCTATTTCTACATTGACCGCGCTCTTACCCCAGATCGAGGTTTGGGCGGCGATGACCTCGTTCCTCTTAGACCTCAATCCGCTTTCAGTATTTGAGAGGCGGACATGTCGTGAATCCTATCTAAACCTTGTCCATTTCGGGACCTTTGTAGGGAAAACAAGCGAGTTTCTGAAAAGTGTACGTGCCGCTATTGACGTATAGTCCCTACGTTTTGTGAGCCGGGAGCTGAGTGTTTTTCCAGTCACCTTGTTTGCTAGTCAGTTTGTAGTTTGTAACTTAAAATAAACTAAAAACTGAATTTGACTCACATAATGTAAACTGTAAAGCTAACCTTATATTAATTATTTATTATATAACAGCAGCCAGAAACCGACTGCGGCAAGGCGAACACACCGCGATGGCCCACTTCACGACAGGTCTATCTCCAGCAGTGGGCTGAGGTACGCTGATGACGATGCTGATAATAATGATTTAGTGTCATTGCAGCTTTATTTAATATATTATATTGCACGGGATAGGTAGCTTTAAGATGTGTTCGTTCACTAATTTTGCGCAAGGCTCCTTGTCTAGGAAGAAATGTTTTAGGATGAAGCGGGCATATGGAGGAATTGCCAGTTGTTTGGGTTTCATTTGTTATGGACGGAATGGTATCTTGGATCAGGTTGATTTCCCTGGAATACTATATATCATTGTTATCGATGCTGTGTTCTATGGTGGTAAGAGGGAAAGGTTGAATTCATTGGAAGTAAAATGTGAAATCTGTACATTGATACATAATATTTCGACGCAGTTTTCAATGTTAATATTTACGCCTAGTACTAACTACTCTTAAAAATGATATAAAGAAGCAGTCGTTTAGTAATTTTAATATAGGTTATGTCAGGAAGTTTATAAATAATGTCACCCTCACATCATTACAAACACTTTATTATTTCATTGCTGTATTCAAGTCTACTCTCAGAATTAAAATGGTTAAAACCATAGTATCGCTAAGGCGTCCGAAGACTGAAAACCCGCAATTGGCCAGCATATTAATTTGTGGCGAAATCCCTGATCCTAATAAATATTTAGGTATAATATGTAGGTATATCCAACTAATTTGAATTGAATATGATTTAAAGTCGATTTAGAACGTTCTAATTTGTAAATATAGTTCCGCTAAATATATATACATACACACACACATATAAAAATTAAGTAAAAAACATTTTTAATAGTAATAAAAGCTTTTAAAAAAACATACTAATCGAAAGTTTACGTTCAAGATAAGTTTATGATTTGTATTCAGGACGACAAGTAGGAACAAATAATATATCAAGCAGATTAGCGGGGAGAACATTGGCAGATTTACAGCACAGATATGAGTGAACTATTTGAATTATTGCCAGCGATCAAGAAAGTAACTCTCATGTTACAAACCATTGACCATATTAGCGGAATATAATAAGTTCGAAATGTTTACTCTTGAAGAAACATAAAAATAAAAATATTTCACAATATCATTACAATCGATTACTATAATACTAGTGCTTCAAAATAGCTCAATGAGGGCAACTGTATTTTGTCACATACATTATTTGTAAGATTTGTATTCTATGAAATTTAAAATAATATTATCAAGCAATTAATGTCTATAGTATTAAAAGGGCACACAGTTCATACACACAAGTGACAGTTACACTTATACCTATCCAGTTAAACAACAAGGAAACTCGATATCCTCTGAGTGTTCTGTCCACTGAGAGAATATACTGTCTAATCCAAGTTTTGTTCATCCAAATCCATTTCAGGGTTGTCACGTGTTGACGTGACATAACTCGTAATGCCATCGGCGTTAACGAGGGGATAGATTAATATGTTTTTCTTGGATTCATCATCATTTTGATGTTCGATTGGACGATAAAGATTGTATTCATGTTAAGGATACAACGCGTAGAACTTTGGTGTTTAAGATATGTGAAAAGAGAATTATTTGATGATTGGACGTTTTATTTGAGATGGTTGATGAATTATTTGATACAAGTGTATGTAACCAAAGATCAAATCAATGTATCGGATTTGAAAATAATGTAATACAAAAGCAACATTTTTCAAAATATATTTAATTTCATCAATGTAACATCACGCCTGTAATCCCTGAGGAGGCAGGCACAGATGTGTAGTTCAATCCCACGTTTCACCAGTTACGTTCACGTGCCATTTTAGGTAAAGGTACTTGTAAAAATACTGGATATAAACGACTCATATTTAAATATGTTTCGTAAGCTAGCGAAAAGGCTTCGCGTGTACACAGACGATATTACAATGATTATACCGCAGCGCGATTTAACGATCCGTTGAAAGAGGGAATTGTCGATTACATAAAATTGTGCAGCGATCTATAGATCTATAGTTTCACAACTATGCAGATTGAAAATGACTTTTAAGATTAAAATGTAGCCCGGTTGCACCGCTTGTCTGGCGGTTATTGGTTTGAGGATATTAATAACGATCGGGCTCTATTTTGACGTTGCGTCAGCACAGTTTTAATTTTTAATCCGCATTGCTTATTGGTCAAATGGCTTTTTGTATGGAGTATTAAAAAACTTTTTGTAAAGACATTCTAGTTTGTTACATTACTCATTGTTTTCTCTGTTACTGAGAAATAATTATGTATTATGATATATATTATTCTTATGACCATCTTATTGAAATCGCGACAGCAGATTAAGAGGTTCGATCCACGGGTCGAGCAAAGTATCACTGGGTTTGTCTAATTCGATAGTTTCGGTAGTAGCATGGCGTCCGAATTTGTGCCAGTTGACTATAGACTATAGACTATGATATGACTATAGACTCCCTGCTCCATGATGCGTGGTCCATGATGACATATCTGGTGAAGCGTGGAAGTGGGCTACACTGCTGTACCAACTTCTTAGGGGAAAACAGGCAGTCCAGGCATTAAAGCTGTTTGCTGTTACACTGCTGCTCGATGATATGATATACACACATACACGAAGCCTTTAAATGATGCTTACACTATAATTCCGTTAAAGGGTCTTTTAGAGGGTGCTATTTCATTTTCAAGACAAAACATATCAAACCAGTATCGTCTGATCTGTAACGGATTAATGATAGACGGAGGTCTCGACTAAGTATAAATTTTTAACAGACATACGGGCTATGTATTATGGATGACGTAACGATATGTAAATTTATTTTAATCTGTAAAATGGAGGGGTTAGATCGTCTGAGATAATGTACAAAGAGAGGAGAATTCTAGAATTATGCCTCAGTCGACCCTATAGACATTTTAGCCTAAACAGAAAGAGTAATGAATAAAGTGACTATGAAGTGACTATTGAGGTACGATATATATTACCATAAAAATTTTGCCCAGTAAACGTCATAAATACAAACGCTAATGTAACGAAGGCACGAAGTCTACAGAAGGCTTCCATTACTATGCACTACAAAAGGCTGTAGGAGCACCTTTGTCTCCGTAAAAGCCTCCTCCCACGAAAAGCATATTCCAAATGATACTTTGAAAACGGTACCTTCATACACAATGGTGCAAATTTTGTCCTGGAAACGTGGATGGATTTGGCAATTTGATCTTGAAATAGAGTAAAGTAATTCCGAGCATTGTATCCCATGTTTGGATGAAGGTTAGTGATATTAATG
>DWTO01001155.1:0-17183 GCA_018244755.1 Jemadia pseudognetus
TAGGCTCACCACCTATTCCATAATGGGACGTAAAAGTAACTGGTGAAACGTGGAAGTGGTTCTGCATTCCTCTGCCTCCCTCTTCGGGGATTACAGGCGTGAAGTTACTTTTTTATTTATTTATATGTATAATTTGTGGTACAAGACACATTCATACGGTACGATGTTTAAAATTCAAATTCTTATTCTACTTACAAGTAAATGTAAGGTTTCACCTCATCAATACTGACGGCGTTACAAGTCTAAAACTGCTACAACTAAAAATGAATTCAGTATAATATAAATATGAGGTACATTATGTACTGGTGTATATTGAATTAGGACAATGTCAGCAAATTCCTAACAATACAATTCTAATTTTGAATATAAAGATTATTGGGTTTAAAGTCTCAATGCTATAAGCTAAGCGTTTCAATTAGTATTATTTTTCTCGTTGACAGTCAGTATTAAAACATATTATAGCTTATCATATCGCTTCACGTCTGTCGCTCGTGTACGTACAACAAGAGACTAAAACCGTAATAGAATGTGTATATGTACATAATTTCAATTTACGCTTTGGTCAGTTCAAATAAAGTGTTATAGGTAGGTAGGTTATTAATTAAAATTGATTAATGCGGCTTTTAATTAAAGTTATTGGTTTAGGCGATAATTCCCGCATTGAGGCTCAAGCGATTTTGTAATTACAGTACTAATTGGGTAGAATATTATAAGCTTATGTATTTTAATGAAAGTTCAAATGTATGTCCAAGGTGCTGAGTAATCGTTTGGCTTCGTTTTTTTGACAGACGTAGGAGATATTATAAAAATTCATGTTATCAGCATCTGCCTATTCCAGCCCTCTGCTGGGCAAAGGCCTCCCGTATGGGGTTTACGCATATATTATGGTACATATTCACAAAAGATGTCCACTAAAGTTTTGTGAGTTTTATTGATTTCATTCTTTCTGTCCACACGATTATGGCGGAGAGAATAGTTTGGAAAAAAAAGCTAGTCAGACGTGTATGCCTTACCGACGAACACTTCGACAGCGTGGAAGACTATGGCCTTAATTCTTTACATTCGGAGAGAAGACGCGAGAACGAGCTTAACAATAAGACGGTACAAGAGCAACAATTAACTTAAGACGACGAAGATCAAATTCTCCGCGCACCGCCTTTCCCGAATCTTGTTTCAAGATGAAGTCATCGCCTTTGTAACTATACCCGTATTAATTACCTAATATATTTAGCAACTGTTAAACTTCGCTGAAATTTCCTTTAGTTAGCCGCTAATAGGCCGTAAGCCTTCAGACTGTTTGAGTCGATCAACTCTGGCTACATTTGTTCAGGAACAGTTCAGTGCTCTGTCTGTTTAAATATTTTTTTAAATTATATATATAAATTATATATAAAAATTAAAGTTATTGTATGTAGCGTAAGAAAGATAGACGTTGTTACTTCTGCTTATATGTAAATTATATTACGGTAAAGATTTTGATTAAATTGTCGTGACAATGCTCTTACAAGGTGAAGCTTATATAAAGACTTTAAAAACTAAAACTAACTTGGATATATGGAGAGAGTGTCGAACGTGGAAGAGTTACGGCAGATTAGTAAGGACAAAAATAGTTGGGATGGTAACTGTCCTGACAGTTGCCGACCATTATTAACGACTGTTGTATATACTCATATGATATGCCCATATATTAATGTAATGTATTAAATGTAATGTTTGTCGACAAGTAAATATTGTGTTATTTTGAGACATAAATAAATCTTAAAAGATATATACACCAGGATTGCACTTAATACAGCCTGCGAAGCAAGAAAACGCGAGGAAGTTTTGCTTACCAGCGTTGACTGCTACCTACTGCTTGCTTAGAGGTTATGCACTGTTTGGCGACCGATGTAATGAAATAGTGACCAAGCACCTGATTTATATTCACGAAACAAAATACCTTCAGTTTTATTACTAATATTTTAAATATGGATTTATTAATTTATTCATATTTTATGCACCAACGATACGGACAACCGCAGAGTAAAAATATGCTACGTACCGGTAACCGCAAAGAGACAGTGTAAAAAAGCCAACCGCTCGCCTCGCTGTTTGTCTAGCGGGGGCAGTAGTTTTGCATGTTTATAGCGTTAATACATATAACATATAAGTACTTATAGAATCTTTGGTGGGATATATTCTTAACTGTACTTCTCTCACTGATCTGAGTAGACGTGTGGTCCTAACTCCTGACGGTGGCGGTGGACTCGAATCTCGCTCAGTACAATGAACTGTATGACGAGAACGAGAACTCGTCTTGTAAATCGGTATAAAGTGAAGTGAGTATTTGGATATGATTATGTATGTTTGTCGCATGTCTGGATACCGTAGTCCGTAGTGCCTGGAAGCTTTCGTCGCATACGGCTCCCTCTCACAATAACAAGGGCAAGGTCAAGGGTCAGTGCTGACCTAGTGCGGCTTACCAGTCTAGCGCATCGGGGCACACTGTAAGCTTTGCCTAGTTTCACATCAGATGTTGTGTGAACAGTAGTCGACCTTAATAGATACAGCTGTTATTCTATTTAAATTAAACAATGCGTACTCGTATGTTCAATCAAGTCTCATATTCAGCGAATGGACAGGTACTCGCCTAGAGGATAAAACCAGATAAACGAGTCAGATTAATGTAACGGTTTCTTACAGAACACAGTTAAATTTGGAATAAAAAATATTCCAATAAGTAATGTGGTGATTTTAAATGTGATATTTAAAATTTTGACTGCCTCGTTGCTCGTGTTGGTTACAAGTGCGACTGCCGATCGCAAAATCCTGGGTTCAATTACCGGGTCGGGTACTTCAAAGTTTTTCTAATTAAGATTTTCTAGTAGTGTTTCGGGGTCTGGATATACGTATATGCCCGGTGTATGGCAATAGGTTGACCACCTATTGCATATTGGGATGTAAATGTAACTGGTGAAACGTGGGAGTGTTCTACATTCCTCCTTTTCGGGGATCACAGACGTGATATTAACTTATATGATATTACTTACCATGATATAGCCTTATATTTGTTCTTAGTTCTTTTAAGATTATTTAGAAATCGAGGACAAATTTCACATAACCTTTATTATAAGAGGATTTCATTAAGATTTTTTCAATTCAAATAATTTTATCCGTGTATATTTTTTCTCACAACACATTCCTATTGTAACCAATGAAGCGTTTGCCCATTCTTATTTCTAATTTGCGACCCATTAGTACAAAGCCACTAATAACGGAACCAACGGAAACGCCGGTGAACACTTACCACTATTAATACTCGGTCGTAGAACCGGGAACCGAACCTGCTACCCTGGGGAGCGCACAATTTAGCGACATCCTGTATATTTTCTCGGTCAGTACCCGTAAACAATACTCTCGTATGTCGAGTGTATGCGCATTGTACATATAGAGTTCGGAAATTAAATATGTATATGCAAATATATTCACAATTTAATTATTAGAAACAAACTATCCGTGGTACTTGTACTAACAATTATTTACTTGGTTATTTTCAAGATGTGGTCATAAAGATTTCGTTAGTTTAAAAATCAATCCAACTTTTAAAGCTTTGAAGATTTGCGAACTCAGGCGATTTGTGTTCAGCATGAAGGGCGGTCATATCACTTAATACAACCAGTGAACTAATCAATATGTGATCCAGCGTGGCGCTCACGGCTCATAGGAACCCGCGTCTGTGTGCCCACTCGTGTGTTGAGGAATCGCGCTCCTCGTACGCTTGCACTCAGTGATGTGAGTAGGGTCACGTCAATAGTCAATAGACCAACTATTGCTAATGAGTGAGCAGCGAGCTTATGAGTGATTAGTCGTGCCGCGTGCGTGGTCAGTCAACTAATGAGTGACTAGTGAGTTGATCATAGTTTTGACTCTCATTCCGATATACATATATAAGAATAAATAAAATAATATAGGTATGTAGGACTCTGTTTTAATTTGTATAAGTTTGTTTTATTTCATAGTCTTATCTTTATGACACTGGCATTACTACTGAAGACTTGGATAATTGTTTCTTTTCTCTATGTAACAAAAATAAATGTCTATATGAACGTAATAATTTGCAGTTGCAGGACGTAATATTATTAGAAGACATGTACCTACGTGTGTACTTACATTTTGCAATTTTCTATTTTAGTATTATGTCATGACCTCCCATATATTAAAAAGGCTCAGTGTGTAGTTAAGTTTTCAAAAACAAATTATTTTTGCACAAAACAAATTAGCTTCTGGCAGTTTCACCTTGTTTTATCGTTAATAAAAGCATCGTTAAACGTCCCTACGATGCTAGTCCCGACCAGCCTGTGATCTCACGCATCGCAGGACGGAGTATAATAATGATTATGTAAATACATGCGCCGGCGCACAGCGCGTCAGCTTTTGCATTTCGACGCGGCGGGCAGTGCGACGGCGGCCGGCAACCAGGCGCCCGTGCGCACGCCGCCATCTTGAATTCATATCGCAATTTGACGGATACATATTTTATCTGTGTTGACATTAGCAGTGTTTTTTTTACTTCATTTAAAAGCGGAATGTCACTTTTTATTGAATATTTGTTATTAGTGTTTAGTCGTAAATGAAGTGTAATTTATCGATGTTTAAAACGTTCACGCGCCAGTTGGTGGTGTTTTATTTGCATTCCGAGAGGGTTTGCGGTTTTTTGTTCCTGTTGATTATTGGCAGAATGATGATAGGGTTTGAAACCTGTACATGTAACCGATATGTATAATTGGTTGATATGTGTTATATATCTTGTAAATGTTCGCGACTAATTAAATTTCATTGAAATTTCGGCATTTGTTCAGAATTTTACAATAACCCAAACTAGTATGTAATCACCTAGCAAACATTATGCAATACTCAGAATAATTTATTTTTATTGAATCAAAATAAATTATGAATAGATTTTTATGAACATTAAGTTAAATAAAGTAAAATTGAACGTTAATTGAAACAAGCAAACCAAATAAATTACGTAACCTCTTTAATATCTGTCAATATTTTTTTATTATTTTCTAATATAAAGTTTTCAGTATATACTTACTGATAATATTTAGTTTCTAGACAAAAGTGTTTAAACTGAAACACCTACTAATTTTGTACATAACCTTACTCAAGTGCGGCCAGCTGACCGACATAATGTCCACTTGTCTTTTGTTGTTGTTTTCCCGAGTTCGATTTCGGGTCAATTCAAATGTTTGCTTTGGCTTGGCGCGCGAGTGTTTATATAAGACCCGAGTGTGTTTGTTTTTGTGTAGATAATGTTTTAATTACCAACTTTCTTTGTTCTTTACACAAGTTTATATACTAAAAACATTTTACAACGATATCTCGTACAAGTGTTTCTGGCGAAAACCGGCAGCCGCCTTTTAATTTGTTGCGCTTAGAAGTTACGTACAACACCTTAACTTAAATCCCTTTGGAGCTCCGATGGGAGAGAAAATAGAACTCGTATTTAAGCCCCTAACTTGCCGAAAGTATAGAGAGAAAGGAAAAGTTTGCAAGTGATTTTGTAAGGAGCTTGAGTCCTATGGAAGATGCGTGTACTCGTCGCTGCAATGTTAACTTCAGCTCGTCCATACGACCACTTGCCACTTCCACCACACACAATAGATGTATTGTTTGCTGTCTGTCTGCGTTACTCATAATATTTAATGGCGATCTCTACCATAAGCGCAGATGTACCTACTAGTTCAGAGCTATCTGGAGATAAAGTGCACAGTCCCAATTGTAATATTTATAATTGGTTTAGAAGTTTTATAAATTAAATTTGACGTAAGAATGCCAAAAATAAATTAACCCATTGGTGGGTGTAGAACATTCTATAATGTCAAATTATAGAACATATATTTTATCAGCTATATAGTTACTCTACAATACAGGCTTAACCTACTTTCCGGTACAGCCGTGTGTAACGATATCCCAAGATGTATTTGTTTTATATCTATTTATGATGGATTGAACATTATACTAATTAATAAAACTAAATAAGGTGGGAAATACATTATTTAGTTTACCGACTATGTTGCTACCCTAGCACAGGATATGTCTAGTTGGTATCAAATGTAAGTGTGAGGTGATTCAACATGTTATTGTACTTTACTTATTATTCTTTTTAAGCCCAAAACAAATTTAAAAATACCTTAATGTCTACTGACATTCTGTACCAATTCACTTAAATACTTTTGAGTTTTTAATCTTTTTTTTTATACTGTTGTTCTACTCTAAGTTAGGTGCAGTCGTATCCGAAGAGAACATTTATAGTTTAGTAATGCATTTATTTATAAATACAACAAGCATTTCATATGGTCGTGAGTAAATGAATAAATAAATTCGCGAATAAAAGTATTAGTGGATGAATGAATAACTTAATAAATACATAAATGAACGACTCAATGAATAAATTCTTTTGTTGCTACAATGTCAAATAAACTATCATAATTGAAACGGCAATATAACAACAAGTAGGGGCAAAAAACAAAAATATGCTGATAGAGAACACAAAGATGACTGTTCTGTGGACGCTACTCGACGTCCCCGAGCGCCGTCGTATCGTAACGTGTACTCGTATGTACGAGGTACGAGTATGTCCATCCACTCCTTGTACGATTTCACTAGTACGCGATACCGAGTGTACTTACATACATGTGTATGTATAAAAGCGGATAGCAGATTGTGTCCGTCCATCCGATCCGATTTGCAGCTCGCTTATCGAGTGACGTGTGCGTCGGTGTACGATTACATACCGCGCGCGATCTCTGCGCGTGTTGGGCTCGAGAAGGCTTTCTGTTTTACACTTTACTCGGAAATCACGAATATATTTTAAATCACGGATTACATTTTATGTTTGTTTTTATTTTTTTCTCAATATGTGCTTACCGCCTATTCCATAGTGGGACGTAAACGCAACTGGTAAAATGTGAGAGTATGCTACATTCCTCTGCCTACCTCTTCACAGATTACAGCCGTGATGTTACTTGTTTCTATATTTCATGTTTCACACTTTAAATCATGTTTGAATAATTCATTTTCTTTGTTTACTGTTAATCCAAAGCCCAGTCATAAAGGACGGACTTATGCCTGATGGGTTTCTTCACCAGTAAACCCAGAGTGATGGTGAAAAAATATGGTAGGCACTATAAAGTCTGCGGTTTTTTTTAAAATTGCGCAATAAAAATAATTTAAATCAAAGTATTTATATAACACTTGCATATTGTATTGTGCAATTGGGGAATGCAATCATAGTCACCTTTATAATGGTTTTCATTACCCTAGAATTAGACGAAGATATTCTCACAGAATTATTGAGAACGATTAACATAATTGTCTTTTAATGTGTCCATAGGATAGGATAGGATTCGTCTCCTTGTTTGGTGTCACTTATATAAGCAATTACACTTGATCTGAAACAACGCGAGTGTATCGCAAACCGTCATTGAGCTTCTAAATTACAATATGTATTAAAGAAAAACGATACAACATTTTATGATCCCCAATGTATTCATATGTAAAGCTCAACTAGGAGTCAACGACAAAAAACTGTTTACAACGAGCTGTTTATCACACGTCAACACGTGTGGAACTCTATCACCTACATACGTACCGGAAGTGCACGTGAGTCAGTGCGTGCTTCACGACTCTATTGTACGCCAAACAACCCAGCCACAAGGCGACCCCACGATAGCGTCTCATATTTGGAACTATGTGGAATGTACAATTTGTTTCTTCCCGACTTATTCCTAGAATATTTCATCTCGGGGCTTTTTAAGTAAGACCAAAAACATTTGCTACCCGAAGTTCACAAAACGTCGATGACGCCTTGTATGATGATATATTGAAATTGTCATGTTCCGACGGTGGCCCGCCATTACCAGCGAGCCTACTTTGGGGTATATTGCACTCCTACCTCTTCAGGTATTACAAGCGTATTTTTACGTTTTTCTATATAATTATAATTCAAATGACTTTGTTTATGAACATAGGTACCTAATTAAGATGTTAACTATAAAATGCGTACACTAAATTCTACCTTTTTCGGTATACAAACAATAAATAGAAAATAAAAACTAAAGTTTCCGACTCAGTATTAAACACTTTAATTAATTTATAATGAAAGTTATAAATTAGATACAAATATTTGACATGTATTTATGAAAATGTATGTCAACCGCAATTTCAAGGATGCAATGAAAAGACAATAATGTAATTAATGTTTATCCTTAAAACATTAATATAAATACAACGCTCGTCTCAACGTATACTAAAATTATATTAACACCTTATTTTTATCGGAAACAAAACGTCATAATAAAATAATAACCGAAAACACGGCACCTTTCGGACAAATTACGCAAAGGACCTGTCAAATGTACAGAACAGATTAAAAAACGCGAATCGATTGTCACTTCGCCCACGCTGTCGCTGTGTTGCCAGCACCCGCATACCAAGTGGCGGCCATCTTTATTCAGAACAGGCGCCTCTCAAATGTCTGCCGATTTATTTTCACTCCTATTTCAAGTGAATTTCACTTTCTGCTCGGTTTACTTGAAATTCCCTAAGCCGTCGAAAGAAATCGAAAATGTCTCGCGTAATGAATCAAATGTCTTCGGAAAAATTCTATTTGCATCTTTTATTTAGGCGCCCGTTCACCCTCGGGATTGTTTCCGCCTATGTATTATATTCCTGCTACTCGGAACTCGTAACCACTGATAAAAAGTTAAACATGTGTTGAATTCCGTCGATATTTGAAATATTTTTGTACAGTGTAACGGAGCACGTCACGATTATTAGGATAGAGATATTATATATAGATATTTATATATATTTGGTGTTTTCTGCCTACCACGTACAGGACCTCGCGTGACAATATAATAATAATAGTCAATATTATTATTTGGTCCTATCCCTTTTCCTGAAGGATTAGGATGTAATGATGAGTAGGTACTCTTTATTTTAGTCTAAAAAGAACATAATTGTGTTTCGAATATCATATTAAGCTTAGCACTCTGCTTTCATCCGCTACGTAATTTTATCGTTTTTTATTTAACGGCAGCTTTTAAACGAAAGCATCAATTAAACTTTTAAAATCGCTTCAATCATAATTAAGAACGGCTCGAGAATTGTTGCCAGTGTAAATAAGAAATCTCCCTTTGTGTTCATAATTGAGTTTATGGTATTATTATAAGATCATTGATCTTAACTCTTACGTACATTTCGTTTATTTTAAAATTTGACAGACAAGTCAGCAACATAAAAAAATATAAAAGTTGTCTAATGGAATTAGTTCTGTACCTTAAGAATACCATAAAATTATAGGTTGCAAAATATCGCTTTATGTGACCAAATATAGCACTTCAATTGATCCCTTAATTTATATTTTGATTTATCTTATGAAAATGATATTATTGTTGATGGTAAAGTTAATGAAGTTTCCTTATAAACCAGTTGGTCTGCATTCAAGCTGTTGCCACATGGATGTGAAGCACGCAATCCTCATACTTGGTCGTTGGCATTGTCACGCAATATTCTTTACATGAAAAATGTATGTTTCAAGTGGTCAGAGGCAAAATATTACTTAGAAAGCTATCTTTCAAATGTTTGTTATTGAAAAGTTCACGCCAAGTCGATTACGGTTTCGACAGAGAGCATCGAGCTCCACATACCTTTATCCTCACCAAACTGTCTCGCTCCTTCACCTGCAGCCCTCTCTTCATACATGCACGCTGTTCGGACACTTCTGACTCCTCTATTACCCAATATCTGATCTGTTTGCTCAAGATGGGTAATCTCGGTCTCCCTCGGCGCCTGCATCCAACAACATTCGCATAAAACATAATGAGCAAAGTTTCAACCAATATCCTTAGAGAAATAAATTCATATGATGCATGGCGGCACGCGGCAGGAAGTCTTAACCTCTAAGCGTACATATATTAATGAACCGTATCGAATCTCCCGTCTTACACACATTAGACATTTACTTGAGTACGATTTGCGTTTTGCGTTTGTGGTGACCGCCGTCATTCTATATGACGTCATTCTCCTCCTCTAACGGCGTGCTTATACCAATAACTTAGTAAATTAGTAAACATTGTTAGTACGAAGTGTTAGCGACGAAGGATATGTGTAGAGATAGAGCGGCAGAGAGCGCCAGCGGGCCTGGATTCCTCCGATGGATGGATGTCTTTTAAAAATAATTGGTGCTTTTAATGCGGTTTTTCCAAAATCTCTGCGGTTCTTATTGAATTGGTTCAAATTAACGTGATCTGTGAGAACATATAATAACTCTCCAGTATGCCGCCCCCCGTGTTCCGATTAGCGCACTCATTCAAAGGTAATGGTAAGTTTACACACACACTTGCACGTATATTTACGTACAAACATAATGACCTCGTTTTAAAAATAATCGGAATAACTTCCTAGAACCTGACGAAAATTATTTTTTTTAAGTTAAAAGTAAAAGCAACAACCTTCCATTTCTTTTTAATTTAAGATTTTCATAGCGAGAAAGTTAAAAGTAAGTCACAATAACGACTGTCATATTAGTCCAGCTGGTGGTGGCCCGGACTGGTCAGCCACTAGTTACGGATTACATTCCTACTCAGGAGAAAACAGTATCTATGTGGTGCACATAAGTGTTCGTTTTGACTGTGAATATAAAATTATCAATAAGTATGATAACGATAACAGTTATCATTTTAAAATGCTTTATTTTTATAAACAAGTATGAATCTCTTATTTCCTCTCATTGGCGACTATTGAGACATCTGTCGTAGCCAGCGAGTGGTGCTCGTTGTGCGCGGCGCGCCGCAAGCCTCGCTGCTCGACAGCGCACTGCAAGTGCCACTCGCCGGGAGCCCAGGAACTGCACCGCGATAAATAATTCCCAAACGCAATTTGGACACGATTCATTGCACTGCACTACCGAGATATGATTGCGCAATATTGTTCTCTAATAGATAGTTACAGAGTTGATTATTGTTTGTAGTTAATTTAAAGAATAAGGCTGAGATATGTTGGCAGAGATAGCGTTTTGTTATTCCGGAAAATACAGGAAAATTAATATAGCCGTTCTAGTTCGTATTCCAGCAGTAAACTGAGTGAGTGATTTCATTCTATTATATAATAAATGAATATTGAACTCTATTATATAATAAGGTATATTGATTATAACACACGTTATGACAAACTGTAGGATTTGGTTATAATATGAAGTTGTTTTGAGGCGAAAGTGATTATTAGTAGGGTTCCTTAAAATGTACAATGTCCAGTTCATATGTATTAGGAACTACTACATTAAAGGTGTAGTAAGCTTATGTTACATACAACTATCATTATGGTATGTTTGGTTTTGAAATTTAAAACAGTACTCCGTAGTAAAATTAATTAGCCCACGTGTGAGTCAATAACCACTGTGCTCTACAAAGCACTTATTATCGTCCATGTAAATCTGTTTTCACAACTAAATCCGTTTCATCCGTCAATGCACTCTCGCCCGAATGTTATTTGCGTATCGCAATAAGAAAACAAGTAATACACCGATTCGCTGTCGTGTTTATTCTGCACACGAAACCCTTAAGCGTAGTCGTTGCGGCTACTTGAATTAACTACCTCATTAACTGTTCGAGTCCTGTCTCCTTCACAAGGTATTTTGTGTCTTACTCACGACTTACCGCTCGCATGAAAACTAAAATTACCTCAGTGTAATGAACTCGGATTCGATAGATGGCACTTGTAACTAAAATTAGCGACAGACTTCAAAATTGGAACGTTTGAAATAACATTCATGAATAATGCACACTAGGATGAGCCGTACCTACATATATACCACATACCTACTTACTCGTATTTTATT
The DNA here is from genome assembly GCA_018244755.1 of Jemadia pseudognetus. Lineage (NCBI taxonomy): Eukaryota > Metazoa > Arthropoda > Insecta > Lepidoptera > Hesperiidae > Jemadia > Jemadia pseudognetus. The sequence goes on from DWTO01001155.1 coordinate 11,885, forward strand.
TAAGTTATTTGGCACTCCGTGCACTCTGCCTAGCCTGTACAAGATCTAGGCTCATGGGTTGATGTTGTAATATCAATCAATATTGTTAAGTAGCCAAATACCGTCATTATACTCAACGAATAATAAAAACAGATTCGAAAATATTGCATACGGTGCTTTTTTTGTTGTCTGTCGATTTTGTCTTGTAAATCAAAGAGCTGGCAATCGTTTAACTAGCAACATATGTTTCTACTGTTAAAAACAGGTCTTCTCCCACGTTTAATGTCTCCCAAGCCACAATATATGATTATGGCCAAGTGCGAGTATACATCGCTCAAAGAGTTAGGAACAATTTTCATTCATATTCACTAGTTATTTACAGGGTTTTCCTTTACGGTTACAATATTTCATCTTAAATTGCGCGTAAAGCTTAGACAGGTGCGTGCCAGGAAATCGACTCCCATACCATTGGAGCGAAAAGCTAAGTTCTAAACCGCTTAGCTATAAAAGTTTTATTAACCGTAAACAGATATATTAAATCTACGCACCTTAGTGTTCTACATGATGTTTTCTGAGACGAGTCAAATCTACCATTGTGAATTGGCCAGCGTGGTAAACGATGTTCTTATCCAGTTCCGCTGGGCGCGATGACTTGGATAACTCCACACATGTGCATGTCATCCTAAGCTTGGCAGAGTCCATACTGTGCTAACAAGAGAGCGGGACAACTACATATGTACATAAATCTTATTTCCACCCAAACACAGAAATGGTGCTCACGACACAAATGTGTCCCGGGTACGAATCGAACCTAAGACCTCCTCCTACTCAACGGTCAGGTTTATTAATCATTCTACCGACGGGCAGTCAGATGATATTGAAACAAAAAAAAACTAAGCGCGTCTGGCAGGACCCATTCAGATGCTTCGCGAATTAAGTTTAATATAGCCGCGCCGGATGTACAAATATTGCAAAATATCATGACTCTTTGGCTCTGAAGAGTCCCATCCATGACTAATTGGTGTACACACGAAGCTCGGGTACCCGCAAAGCGATGTGTGTAATGCTCGTTTAATAACATCTGTTATTATTATTATTATAACTGCCGGCCCAGCCTGCCTGCTGGCCGTGCAATAGTGACAGATTCCTTACGAGGTACACAGAGCACCAAATGCCAAATATATCTAGCCTTACAGACCCGGTCTGTTTCTTCCGCATATACCACGCACTTTATACCTAGCTCTGGTTATTTTGAAATCAAATATAAATTTAGATAAAAGTTTTTACGTTTTTGAATATTTTTTAAAGACTGTTAAATTTTTTAATAGACGTGGAAAAAAGAAAAACGTTAATTTTGTTGTCAGCTACGTGGGAAACACAAGTAGGTAGGTACATGAGGGGTTATGTTATGTATTTATATGAGCAGCTATGGTTCATGTTACGTAGGTATAAATTTACCGCTGTGTGTCTGTGTGTTTGATTGTATGTTGTTATCTACGGATGCAAATGTCATTAGGAATTAGGGGTTATATGCAAACCCAAAGTTCAAAAACCACATCCAGTACGAAATAAGTAATGATTTTATAAATTTAATAATTTTATATTTTATATACCTATGGTGATGAGGATATCAATAATGAAATACTGATAATGAATGAATGTAAAATTTTTTTTCAACAAATCATTCGTTAAACATGAAGCTAACGACACGCTGCGACCTTCCGCGCCACGCTTTCAGTGTACGATTAACCTATAAGTACATCGCTTGAGAAACAAAATGCAGTTTTACGCCTGATACAAAAATTAAAATGAAGATAAAAATTCAATAAAAATATCATGCAGTTTAATGTTTTCACACTTTTAAAAATAATTCAAGTACCAGTTTAAGTATTGCGCGACGCGAAATCAGATGGCTGTGATAAGCCGTTAATACATGCAAAATTTCACAACGCACGTAATGTTCTCAGAAAGGGTATATTTCTCGCAGCGTCCGTTATTGCGAAACAGCATTATTTTTAAAAAATACATACGTGGCAATTGAGATATACTGTTGAAATGACGCAACAGCGCCAAAGTACGTTCAGTGACAAAAGAGTATGAAGTAAAATAAAAATTAGTAATTTGTTCGTGAAAAAGGAATTCGTATAATGACAATAACTAAGAAGGACATTCTGTGGTGACAATAACTTAGTTCGTGTACTGACTGTAACCAACGCAGTTCGTACGTTGACAATATTATGCAAGAACCATTTAGTCGGTGTATATTGAAGTTCGCGTATTATTCAAAGTACCGTACTATCGTTTTAAAGCGCCTATATAATGAGTAATACACCTACGTAAATTCTTAGTGAACTTGTGTATTTTTACTTGTATTTTCTCATACAAATGAGATCGTGTGCTGGACAGCGTGTTCGTGTGATAATTGTAATGACGTTGTGCTAAGGACCGAGAGTGTTCGTGTATTGACCTCAAAAAAAGTTTTGTTTGCGTTCTCAAAATGCATCTCGCCACGGATTTAGCTTGTGACATAACATACAAGAACTGTGAGATGGAGAAAGTGCAGATCTCTGAGGAGGCCGAGATGCTGTACTATGAGCTCATCAGAGCACTGGAGGAAGAGGAAATGGTATGTTACAATGTATATTTAAAGTTACTTATAAAGAAAAAATATATTATATATTAAGTTTACATATGCTATAACTATAATTATATATTATAAGACTATTGAAGTATTAGCAGTAAACAAATAATTCGTGTTCTTATACATACTAACAGTCTCATACTGGTTCAATTATTTCAAATAAGAATATAGTCCTTACCAGTTACACCAGTTGTATCGCTCTTTAAAACGTACAGAGCATTTCTCTCGATGCGACTGGCGATATTATTCACACTTGTTCAGGAAGTAACAATATTACAACACCGTTACAAACATTACACGCTAAAGTTACAGTATACTAACCCAGCTCTCTGTCTCGTTTACGTCCGCGGCTACTCGTAGGAGGACGTCATAAAAATATCCTCCGACGGTTCGCACATTACAACCATCAAGTTTTAATGTAGTATGTAGTGTAAGGTAATTTATAGTTATTATTGTCGCTGAAAGGGCTCAAAGTTTGTGCACAAGCGGGATGAAACGTATTTACAACTTGGCAAAGATAGCTGAGAACATTATTGCTCTTCGCCATTACGTCGTCACGCCAGGCTGTTCACGGGGTAGGCAGAGGGGAGCACCGGGTACTAAATATTTCCATCTTTGAAGAGTTAGAAGTTCTCTAAGGTGTGTGAAGTGTGCTAACCCGCACCTGCCCGCGCGGTGTACTATAGCCTTAACCCTCTCAGTCGGAGAGGAGACCCGCGTCCAATAGTACTTCTTCTACATCCATCACTCACTTCATACGCGCGCCGGCTTCGTACTCTTCTGGCTCCACGCCAGCTAATACTTAGTTAACGTAACATCACGCCTATAATCCTCGAAGAGGTAGGCATACGAGTGTAGTTAACTCCCAAGTTTACGTCACAATGGAATAGGTGGCGAGCCTATTGTTATATACCAGACTAGGCACATTAGTATCATACTTTATAATTAAAGGCTAATTCAAGTATCACGCACAAAATTCGCCCCTTGCTATGCTCATAGATCACATCATCCGCATAATAAACAAATTGTATAGAAATTCGTGCACAGCTTCCGCGCGATGGCCGGATGTAGATAAACAAAAAAAATATCTCCTTCCGGTTCTGACGATTGAACACTACATACATATATGTGTATATATTGAATGGACACATCTTGCTACAGTTCTAATATTTGATAAACAAAGCATTAAAATCGTACATTTTATTAGTTAAATCTGTCCACATTCTGATTGGCGAGACAGTAGTGTCCCAGAGCGGCGCGCGGCGTCCCGTGTAGGAGGACCACGCCGGCTCTCTTAGGATGAACATATTGAGCACTCAGCACTCACCGCCTGCCCCGTAATGAACCTGGTGTTGATGTAATGCTAATAAATATTTTTCACGATCCTCTGTTAGAGACACGGCTCGTGTGTCGTCACCTTTAGTGATCTAATTATCGACACCAACAAAACCAGTTGCACGGTTGCTTTCTTTTTTTTTTGTAACTTTTCATGCATAAATTAGTACCAGGGTCACAGTATGTATTATAACGGGCACGCAGTATTTATAAGTATATATACCTATATATAGCTTTTAATGAGCAAAGGCTCTTATAATAGAATTCCATTCTTTAATTTTTATTTTCACCAATAGAAAATAAACCTAGTGTCCCATATATGTATATGGGAATATATTATTATAGTCCTACGGCATATTTGAAAGTAACTTATACCATGTAAAATTATGTTCAAATATGTTTATAAGCATATAATGTATGTACAGAAATATTTCTTAAACGTTTCTAAATACCGATATACTCAAAATACTTAATATTAAATTTGTTTCTATAGACATATATTATGGTCACCAGTGTAATACAGCACGCCTTACCTTAGACTGTCGTGCACGTTATCAAAAGTGTACTTCTCTGTGGAGAAACTTTCAACATCACGTCCTAATTCATCATCTCTCCCCGAAAATTCGTTACTGTAGAAAATCATCTGTATATACCACATTCAATAATTAAATTTCATCATCGAACCCTATGTCGTTGGACATGCCGGACGCGAGGCTTGTCTCAGAACCAGAAGGCATACGAGTAAGTTGCCAGTTTAGCCGAGTGCCTTATAAACATTTTTATTATTATAAATCTCAAACCTATTAAGTACACGTATAATTTGATAAAGATTCCAAGGATTCCCAACACATCGAGAACAACATAATCAAAACCAGAAATAACAGCCCGAAAGTCAATGTTTAGTTTTACTAAGTTCGCGAGCGGAGAAGTGAAACATAAACAAACGGACAATTTGATTTACGATATTCAGAAGTTTACGTAACGGTATATCTTGGCAACTTTAATATTGAACTTGGAATATCGAAGCTGTGAATACCACACTATGAAATTTAAAGGTTTATTTCCTGTTCGCAATTCGTTTGCAGAATTAATAAAGAAATGAATGTTTTGAACAAATATAATAGATTTATCGCTTCATGTTTTATTGTTAGAGCTGGCTTGCAAATGTTTAAACCTCATCATCATTGTGAACACCGGCCCGTCTAAGTCCACTGCTGGACACAGGGTTCTGGGCATATCGGTTGTGAATCGCAGCGCAAGGGTTCTCACACTTTGCTGTGCATTTAGCTGGCGTCCGGGCAGGCCGCGCCGCGCGCCGGTCTAGCGTGTCGTAGAATACCCCGG
>DWTO01001156.1:0-17182 GCA_018244755.1 Jemadia pseudognetus
AATGAAATTATTTAGGGAAGATTGGTCAAGAAATTGCACATTTTAATTACTCTAACTTTTGTTTTAAGCACCTTATGTACTTAGTGTGTACGTAATGTAAATATGGTCTTTCAGCATTGGATGCCGTAACAACTACATTATTAGCAAAGAGACTAGCTTTGTTTACAGCGTTGTTATATAAAACGCATATATAGCTATTCAATTTTAACGAGCCAGCCGTCGAGCGGGAAGGAAGATGTATTACTGAAAAGAATAGAAAAAGTGGTCGAGACGTGTAATGAATGTAGATTAATACAAGCGGTCTAAGGTTCCAGTCGCCCGCTAAGCGGCACGGGTCCGATTCCTCCGTATAGATTGGACCACTAACGACTGAATAATTACACAATGATCCCTATTACAAATGCAAAAATGGGAACCCCGATGCATATATAGCGCTGTCTCTGGTGTAAGAGAAAAGAGGAAGATCGATTCGGAAACGGACGGTATTTGGTTTGCAAATTACGTCACGGTATTCGCTGGTGAGTGGAGTGAAAAATAATCATTTTTTAAAAAGGAATAATATGCGTACGTGGATTTATTTTTCTGTAAGTACTGAAATAATCTATTTACATTCTGTAACGTTAATCATTGCGCGTGCCGGTGAGACGCCTGATGTTAAGCTGTAATAAATAATTATAGTAACTGCCGTAGGCGTCTTTTATATTGGCGTTGGTCTTATTTGTACGTTATGTTTAAACAGATCCTAATTACAATTTTCTACGAAAATAACAACTGTAATAAATAAAAAACGTTTTGGTCTGAAGTTGGGCATCAGCTTTTGAATATTGTATTCCAACCACTACCACCAGTTGGAACCGCCAGTTCCACTTATAACACTTTCACTGCTCTTACCCTAGAAGGGACCTGATGAATCATTTAATAACAATAAACTTGACTTAACCATATCAATCACAAAGACGTCGCATTTGCATTAAACGTCTAACAATTTGTATGTGATCGATTTCATGAAGAATTCAATTCATTTTAAAATTTACACGTGTTTACTGACCTGGCTTGGTATTAATAATAAAATATAAGCATATTTCGAAAGTGCTCCTGTCACTTGGACCACGTAGTTCTTTAAGGCAGGCGCCCCGGCAAACATCCCGGCTGTAATGACTGGACAAACAGGCATCTGCATACGGCCTCCGAGGACGCACCGCTCGGGGGCGAGCTCTTAGTGAATTTATTAGCGCTCAAAGTACATTGAAAACTGGTCAAATTTAAAGGGCATTTTGATGTACGTGATTAATCGTAAGGACGTTGGGATCTCCCTGAACTTTATTCCATTGGAACTCTGTACTTTATTCCATTGGAATAATTACAGTAGTATACTCATACGTATACGTATACTCATAGGTATACGTCAGTAAATTAATTTAAAGATTACTTATCAAATTTGGACCTATCATAATTCTTTATAAGAGTATATCTCTTTGTATTTAGGACAATGATTGAGAGCATATAAGTGCAATTTGTATTACAATTAATATTGCGGTAACGTTACTTAGTTATTGGTTCTTTAGAAGAGAAATTTTTAATTTTTGGCAGCGCGACTAATATAATTTTTTTAAATACTTGCTGTAGTATTCGGCACTGACGGTCTTATTTCTACACTCGTGTTGGAGATTTGTTTCAGATGTCTATAAGCGATTGCTGCTTGCTTATGTTTATTGCTCTTTTGCTCTATTAATAAAAAATAACTGAGAGAAATTTCTGGGTCGACTAATATTATTGCCATTTTGTTTCTATCATTACTATTCCACATCACCCATTACCCCTACGATCGAGAACGACGACACCCATTTTCCAAACGGCGGTATTATTCAGCGCAATTGTCTGAGCGTTTATATTGTAAATGCACTGCAAGGTAAGAGAAACAATGTGAGCAAGTTCAACAGAGCAACGTCAGCAAGCGGCAGCAATTTCTCAATCCGCTGTCGTGACACCGAGCACGTGTTTACCTAATTATCTGCACGACGCACGCCCGCGGGCGCGCTGCCGCCGCCCGCCGGTGTATGTACCATGCCGCCGCAATTTTACTCAAGTTAAGTGTGTGTATTGCACCACTTACCGCACTTCGCTGGGCCTAACTGGGTGGTGAGCGTACTTAACCATTCTGCTCCATGAAAGTAAACAACGTGAATAGGCATTTGCTTGGCAAGCACGTCAGATCATGGCTTTCCATCGCGTTATTGTGGGCAAATGTTACCCAGTAATAGAAAACGCATTCGGGTTAATCGGAGTCGGGTTAAGAACATTATTGGGGCACTTACTTTAGGAGCTAAAATTGTGTATAGGTGTCATATTTGGAATATTCTCACAAATTACGTAACTTAATAAGAATAGTTCATTAAATATATATAAATGAAGTAAATATATGAAATAATGACTAACGATTGATTTGCAACAATAGTCATTCGTGATGTTAGAATATTTTCTATGTGCCTATTGAAAGTAATGCGCCCTGCCTTGGTGTATGTACAAAATATGTAAGAAATTAAAGAAATATGTTCAATATTCATACAGTCTGATGGAGTGGTTAGTATGTGGTTGAGTGGTCGATGAGTGGTTGAGCGGTTGTTGGAGTGGTTGTAAGCACGACTGCTGAGCTGATGGAAAGGTCCTGGGTTCGTGTCAAGTATTGTAGGATTTGTGTAACTTTAGATTTCTAGTAGTAGTTCGGAATCTGGATTTGTGCCAGGTGTAACGGGCTCACCACCTTTTCTATAGTAGGACGTACCTCTTCGGAAATTATAAACGCAGTGTTACATCCAATATTGAGAAAAACTTTGTAAGGTTTGTGTGAGTACACCAGGCGTCAGTGGCGGAGGTGGGATAACGTGACGCTCGGAGAGAGCGCTCCAAAACCGGGACTAATTAGTCACTGTTATTTTATGTTAATAAATTTCATCGTGATTACGGAGGCTCGCTCCTTGTTTGCGCAGCGGAAAGGCCGCGCTGTTTCCTGCACCTCTGTTGCCTTTCCGATTTAGAGGATGCCTTGTTAAATATGTATTTATTTCACCCGACAAAAATATTTGCTAGAGTTAGTTAATTAAAATGAGTTCCATTATCACTTCTCTTACCTCGGTAACTAGTAATGAGGTTGTTCAGCAAACTCGGAAACAAGCCAGGTTGTAGGATTAAGAAAGTTAGTTTATTTTTTAAATCGAGAATACTATCACAAGGTTTTGTATTTTTTCGTGGGCTTTATAAGCTGCTCCAGAATTTTTATTACAATATTTGTTATTTATATTTTTAATGTAACTTGTGAAGTCATACTATTCAATGAAAAATGTAAAGCATATATTTACTTATTTCGAGCTAATTCATCGAAAATCGATTTCACATGATGTAATTATGTTATCGAATATATCTGTTTTACATAACCACTTTTTTTAAATGTTTTATATATGTATAAATACAATAAATACATGTTATATTATATAAGTAAAGCTTCTTTTCTATTATATAATTCAATAATAACAGAAAATATGATCCGATAACCAAACCCATTACTTGCGTTTATAGCTATGAGTATTACTATATGTTTCCCATTAATTCCACGCATCAGTCAGTACTTTTGTGATACATCACGCGATCCATTTCTGTATCGTAACAAGTATATTAAGCCGGACGAAGTTTGGGCTGAGCCGATACCATCGATACTCGTATAAGAAATCGAACTGTTATGTAATAATCGACTTTTCTATGCCGATGTAATTTCAACTTTCACGCGAAAACTCTGTTCGGGGAAGTCGATTAAACTTGTACACGCGTAGGACGTGGTTATCGGCGTCTATATGAAATAATAAAAATATGTTTGAAATTATGTAATTTTACGACATAGTCTGCTGACCTAGTCACGAGCGGTTTGGCAGACTGCACACGCTTCAAGAACAATTAGGAGGATTTGATTTGCGTTAAGTATTGAGCAAATGTGCTGTTAAATGAAGAACGTTTTGCTTGTGGACCCACCGTTTTGCCATTACGCGTCGCTTAAAGCTGAAGCCCATCGATGTGGCTTTGTCAATATTTGGGCAGTGCACGGTACGGATAGCGAGAGTATACATATGGAAATATATCAATAAGCTCAAAGAATAGGGCGTGGAATATTTCCGATATAGAGTGTGCTGTTTATCCCAATATTCGATAGAATGTAGGTAACATTCTATTGTGTCAAGTCTTGTATTGACTGTTAGAATGTATTATTGTTAGTCTATGTTACTGTTAGTCTGTCTTACTGTTAGTCTGTGTCCCTGTTGAAACTGTTTTATTTTACTGTCTAACTATTTTTTACTGTTAAGTATTTTTGCATCTGTTTAAGCTTTATATTTTTAACAAGACCTAAATCCGTTGTTTGCTTAAATTATTATTTATTGAATTCTGCAGTAATAATTTTGCTGTTTTTGAGTTATGACAGAGAAGAACAGAATATAATTAAAACTTAGACTGTAATAATATAAGTTTCGAAGAATTATTCATAGGTAAAATAATGCCTTAATTTCTATTAAGAATGTAATTTATCATACATACATTTTTCTTCAGATTGCCTGTTTAATACGCCAGACGCAATTCTCGTATTACTAAATCGCTCCACCATCATTACTACGGTATTATTCCGTCGATACGAGGGTCGTCGCGTCGATCGCGGACGGATCACATAGATATGTAAATGTTTCAATATAGCGGCTGACGGATACAGCCAATATGGGATGTGTGCTGCTTTCGGCGGGAGTTCGCTCGCGAACACTTTTGCCGTATAAAGGATTACAGCAAAACCTTTGTATGTTTTGTCTATGTGTTGTGCCATTGAACACGAAATTAATATTTGATACAATCGATTGATCTTGATGTAAATTACATACCCTTTTTTTGGCACAAAGTAAGTATTAGAAGGAAAGAAATATTCTTTTTTCATGGATATTCATTAATTACAGCGTACTGTCTATGACGTATTAAGAAATGAAATAAAGTATTTGTTAAAAAAAGTTCATTAATTATTATTTGATTAAGAGGTTCTATTTATTATTACTCATAGTAACATACCTATGTAATTATGGCAACTTAAGTTGCAAAAGCCTCATGAAGAATTGACTCGGCACGAACCGCAAAGGCATCGGTAAATTTAATATATGAGAAAATTTAATATATGAGAAAATTTAATATATGTGAATATTTAATATATGAGAATATTTAATATATGAGAATATTTAATATATGAGAATATTTAATATATGAGAATATTTAATATATGAGAATCACAATACTAATGTCACTGCTATCATAATATAATATCAGACTCTTTAGAATAAGTAAAACAATTAAAGTTACATTAATTAAACATAGACGATAAACTTTAAGTCACTTAAGGTAATATTAGGTTAAGAGAAAATCCACTCTTCTTTTTACAAAGAAAATACAAGAAGGGTACACTGGCCCTTTTAAATATTTTGCTATATTAAACAACGCTGTCCACTAATATGAGTTAGTTGGCAACACGTGGCGTCTGCTACAATAAACTCTTGCTCTTGCTTGCGACGTAATAATCTCGACTTTTGCTAGTGAATAAAATGGAAAATTTTGCTGTCTTTAGAATTTAGAAAAATAATAAAAACAATTGAAATATATAATATAATACCAAAGCGAAACGACTGATTTTTACAAGGCATTTCCCTATTTATTATCATTGTTCTATCATACACCGCAACATAGCCGTGTTACGATACCAGATTTACTAGACACCAATATATTCTATACGATACCAGATTTTATCAGACTCGAATAGATTTGTTTTGATAAAATGACGGTCATTGAAACCAGAATATCACAATGTTATGAATTGCAAGAAAGTATAATTATGTTGGGTTCATACTTGAAAAGGATTTAGGTTTTAAGCCTGCATGACACTACAACGACTGCTGCTCTCATGTGGGATGTCAGTTGGTGTGGCAATAGGATGGGAGTCAATTTAGTAATTTTCCATTGACTCTTTAATATATCCGCTCCGGAGACATCACTCCTATCTAAAAGTGGAACGGTAAGTGAATTGATCCTGACTAAATTTACTCTAATATTTCAATTCACATTGGCTAGTATGAATATTTATTATTTGAAATACCCGGCGTGAAATTCACAATAGTTAACTTACGAGCATTTACAGCTGAAACAAACGGTATTTCATTTATCCGCAGTGTCGATGGCAGCTATTGAACAAAACGCACTTATTCGGACGACAGTTTCATTTCATTTATTTTATACTGGCGCTCTAGCGCCCAGCTTCGGAGTTTGCTGACGATAACATAAAACAAATGTATTTTCATGAATCTTTCTTTGCATTCTCATACTGATATATAGTGACATATATATTATACTATTAGTAAATGGAGAGTGAATGAAGAGGGTAATTAAAAATAAAGGTCATACTTAAATGGTTTGGGCCTGTTGAAAATATGAATAACAGTAGAGAATCGGAACAAACAGTAAGGCGAATGCGAACGGAACACATGAAAGAAGTAGATTTAGACGTACGAAATTCGATCAAACCGATTCGAGATACGTCTGTAGAGAAAATCAGTTTAAAAGTATTTTAACAGACGAGCGTGTGACGGCTTTATTGAGTACTAGAGGCAAACGAAGTTTGTTAGGTCCGTAGCGGTTTAAATCCTTAGTCACTATTTACCCTCATTTACAATAGGTGTAGAAATATACACAAATGTAATGCTTCAAGTATAACAGTGTCTGTTACAAGAGCTCTGAAATATCTGTAGAGTAAGAGAATGAGACCTGTATAAGAGCGTAACCAGTCACAATAAAGTAACGGATGAAAAATATATTAATCTTCCTTGCGAAGTGTACGTTAAGGTTAGTATAAGAAGCAATAATTGTTTCTGTGATATTGTTCATGCAAAAATAAAGCTCACATTCAATTTAATACTGGCGTATGTAAAAGCCAGTAGTAAAGTGCACGCGAATGCAAGTTACAGCGTGCGCGGCGCGCGCTCGCCCGCAGTTAGCGTGTGCATGGAACTAACGGGGGACAATCGGTGCGTCGTACAAATTTATGTAATACTCGATACGTTATGGGACGATATGTGCTCTGCATAGTATTTTTATTACATGTAACTATTTTTGTTACATTTTAGTATAATGTTTTGTTCGTTTTAGTTATTTGAAGGGTTAATTGAGCTTTGAAAAGAATTTGGCGGTGTTCAATTATCCGTTGCGGGACGGATTAAGAATACTTACATTCCTCGACTTCGTGCCGGGATACAGGGTGTCGTAAGAGGTGACTAAGGTGGTATGACGGTAAGGCGGTATACCGCGGTCTGCCTAGGCACAGCTAAATAACCTGAGCGTCTATGGGCAGCAGCGTAGGTCGTGCGTGACGTTGTGCTCTGCAATCTCCAACCCGATTGCCCAGCGTAGGGATTGTGGGCATAACCTCTCAGTGGGGGCCTATATTCAGCAGTGGACTGCAAAAAAGGCTGATGGTGATGAAAAAGAATTTTAAAAACAGAAACTATATTTCACTTGTGACATCATTATCAATCTTTCTCAATCTGTTGCTAGAGACAGGCTTCTTCTAGTGAATGCCATCGCGCCCTGTCTTCATTTCGACGCATTCAGCTTCTACCTGCAGTGTATTACAGATCGTCATCCCACCTGACCGGAGAGGGTGCTACGTGTGTCGAGCCGCGGTCTCCACTTCAGAAATTCCACCGGTTATCAGTTCTCGTCAGGTATCAATCGAGTCATAGTTACTAAAATATCGGTTATAGTTATTATGTCGAGACGTCAGATCGTTTACAGAGTAGGTACACACCATCGAATTACAAATATCTCTAGTCTAGTCTAATCTAGTTAGAACATGTAATATATTTTTTTTACAGTAACATCCTACTGGTCACACTAACAAGTCCAGTAATAAAATTACCGTCTGGAACAAAAATATTCTTTTAAAAATTCAGTCCGAACTTGGAGCAAACACACCAAGTTGTATTTGCCGTAAGTTAGAGACAGCTCCAAACCGAAGCACTTCTTGCGTGTAGGCAGACTCGATGTATAATTCAATGGATACACTATTGTTGGTCTAATGTTCTACATCTTCTAATGACAATGTTGTATACATATATGTTAGCGTTTAAAATATATATCCAAAATATTTGGTGTTATTAAAATAAATCATGAATTATTTTAATAAAATGATAACGTTTTAGTTAAACGATTTTTTATAGACCCCTTGATAAATATTTTATTACATAATTGAAAAAATTAATAACTTGTAATTGCTAATTGATTACTCTCTCTTGTAATTTCAGAATGAAAGCTTTTTCTAATTTAACAATTAAAATATTACTTTTCGAACTTATACCATCTTCGAGAACAAATATATCTTTTCAAATACAGTTCAAACTTGAAACATGCACTAACTCGTATTTGCCTTAAGTTGGGGCAGCTCCAAATTGGAGATTTCTGTAGGCAGCGCAACCCAGTCTGGATTCGATGGATAAACTTTTATTGACATACTGGCCTTTCAGTTGTAGATAGCTACCTATACTTGCTATACTGTGTATCCTACTTAGGTTTTACGATCGCTTTAATCCGAGCATCTAGGATAGTGAGGGCGTGTCCCTCTGAACCGTTTTGTTTAAGGCAATGGCTGTTTCTAGTGTAGAGGTATCAACAGAAGGTAAATAGTAAGTATGTTGCAAAGCATTAAAAATGTATGTTTTTATATTGCCATAGTAAAATGTAAGGTAGTATGGAGCGCACAATAAAAAGTGTGAAATTGATTACACTAGAGAAGAAGACGTAATTTATTAGATTCTTGGTTTGCTATGTTTACACTTTGCACATAAGGAGACAGGCAAGGTAAATGTGAATAATTGGATTCTTATAATTCTAAAAATTGTTCTATTTATTATCACCCACATAGTAATACGCATCAAATTCTATAGCATTCGATTAGTTTGGATTCCAAGTGCAGACAGAATTTTTAAAGGAATATTTTTGTTCCGGGCGGTAATTTTGTTACCTGACTTATTAGCGGGTTTGTGTCAAAATACATTTTTTTATTATTTCCAATACCCGATGAATATTCTTATACATCGGGCATAAATCCCAGACTTCGACACCATTAGGAATTTAAAATTAGAACACCCAACAGTGATCCAACAGTAATACGCAGTAAGCTACAGGCCTGCAAGCAATCGAACAAGTAGGCAGTCAGTCAGATTACTCGTACTTGTTTTCCCAGTCAAACTGAACACAACGATTTTACCGCACGCTCAAATTAAAACATAATTAACGTTTTACAAATATTCGAGCCTGATAACGGGTTGTGGTGTTGTTTGTAGAGCTTCAGGCGGGAAGGAAATTAAGAGATTTGGCAGCGGCGCAAACAGTGTGAAACGACCCTTATTAAAAGGAGCCCGGTATCGTGATTGTTTAGGATTATTTTGCACTGTGATATATTTTTCATTAATTAAAGAGCTTTATTCCAACATTACAACAGATCCCTTACGGGGTAAGCAGTGTGAACCGAGTACCAAGAATCTCTATCCTTTCAGATCTGCGGTGGTCTTTCCACACGCATAATTCTAGAAAAAAGTCAGGTCTTTATAAATGTATGTCAGAAACAATGAAGGAACATGCAATTTTCATTTTTTTTATATTTATTTTTTATTTTGTATTTGTGTACTGTCCATACAATGAATATTTATAAAGTTACACTTTTTAGTAGACATTTCTAATAGTGGCTCGGAGTTTGGATATACATATTAATGGTGTATAGACTGACCACCGATTTTATAGTGCGATGTAAACGTAACTGGTGAAACGTGGGAGTGTTCTACACTCCTCTGGGGACCTTACCTTATCTCTTCGGGGATTACAGGCGTGATATTACTCCATATCGCTACAGAATAAAGTATAACTTGTATAAATCCTAAGTAAATACCCCTTATCATGGCAAGTACTCGTGATACTAAAATTATTAATCTAATCGTCAATATCTCGTATCAAAGACATAACACTAACCCGCTGCTCGGCAAACATCATCTCGTATATTTAATACAACCCGTCTCGATGAAGCCGTAACTTCGTACCTGCGACTAAAACGGGCTTTAACGGGACAACTAAGGTGGCGACCCGTCCCAAGTCATCAACCCGCTATAGCGTATCAAATGATAAAGGTATATGTTTAATAACACACACGCGACAAGCAATTATAAACTCAGCCCGGGTTAAATTGTACCCCTCTATTCGTTCATCGTAAAATGTGACGAGTTTATCCCGTTCATCGCCAGTTTATATGTTAAATTATTATTTAATAGGTATTAGAAGTGCTTGTGACATTCTGTATGTCCATCCATTCCATACATAAATGAGCGATGAATACAGCAGGTCAGATTTTTACAGGACAAATATTTGACAACCGCTGCTCTCTATCTAACCTGTAAGTGAACCGGAGTTATGATAGAATAATAACGATGATAATAATATTAGTTGAATTCTAAATTGGGTTTGATCAATAAATTTTAATCGTCAAGGATTATATACATATATATCTCATTGTAAGTTATTTTGAAACATTCAGTTAAGTTTTCATTTGCCATTGTTTAGCATAATTATTTAGAGAGTCTGAAAGCGAGGTTCAACTGTATACATTAAAATAGATTTTTGTTCCAGATAACTGCGTAATTCGTTTGCATAATACTTTAAAGTTTCCAGAACTTCGTCAACTTAGTACTTTTTGTTTACTATCGTCTTAGCTTGTAACAATTCATTGTTCGCGTCGCTTTAACAATCTACATAATACGTAGATCGATCGTGTTAGCGCTATCCTCAAATTTTGTCATTCAGTTTTACACTGCTACTGTTCGTGTTTTTGCTGCTTGTGTTCACCGGCGTATATGCACGTCTCCAACTGCATTGTCAAGGCTCGAGAACTCTATTAGAACCTTTTTTAATGAACATTTTTATTGATGATTATTTTTCTCCTTTTTCACATTTTTCTATTTTGTTTTACGTTACTTATGCATATATTTGTATGTAGGTACCTTATACGATACATACGTTATGAAAGTATTTTGAATTATGTCTTGTTAGTTGTAAATTACCTCTAAGAATAAGAATGGGTCCGCGTGGTGAAGTAAAAATTTGGACTCTGTCAGATTCCGTAAAATCTCCTCAGTTCATCTTCATAACTTCCTTATTTATTAGTCTTCATTACGCGTGACAGATATCACTCGTTATTTATCGTTAGTGAGACATGCGTATATCTGAACTAATATATTCTATCGATTTGATATGTCCTGGAAAACACCATGTATTTTCTTTCGGAGATATCCACGTATATAAAAAGAAAAACAACGTATTAACAACTAACACGTATTAGAAACAACTTCCATGTATTAGCAATAATTAATACATATTAGCAATAACTGACAAGTATTAGTAAGAACTACTATGTATTAGCAACAACTAAATTACTAGTAGAAGTTTTTTATGAACAAAGCCGAAATAAAATATTTAAATAGTTAAAAGATAAACATATAGTTGTTGTTTGGCGTACCATTAATTTCTTTGTTTTACATTTGGGCGTTGTTCTATGTATATATCGTTCATGCTGTAGTTTTGATAAAATAAGTGCTTGATATTCGTTTACGGCGCTTTATTCGAAGCCTCGTCAGCACTCCAAGCGAAGCACTTGAATATTCTTGTTACTAAGACAACTACAGGGCTTTAGAAGACAACCCGATTATAAGAAACAACAGACGAATTAAGGTCTACTGTTTAATCGCGTTCACTATGAGCTTTATGAGGACGACGTTCATTATTGGTGCAGTATCGACTTTACCTTACAATTTACTTTCTACAGTTTTACCTAATGGACTTTACCGAAGAATTTACTTTATTATAGTTTTTGTTTCATATTTTAATAATTCTTAACACGTTCTTTTAAGTTTGAGTTATTTTTTTATTTCTCTCTCTCGCTAAGGTCTCTTTCTCTCTTTATTCTGCATTTAATTATATCTAAAAACGATTCTCAACTGTGAATATTTTCATGAATTTCCAGCGTGGCGCCGTACGCTCTTGGTCCTCCAAAGTTTTTGATAATGATCGTAATTAGTTCTGAGATTTTAGGACGTTTGCAACGGATGTATCATTTCTCAACTGCCACCACACTGCACGAGTCTCACATATGTAACTCGTAAAATAAATATTAATATTATAATTCGTCAAGCGAAATTTCTTTATAGGACAGGCAGAGAACATCAAGTACAAAATATTTCTATCTTTACAGACTCAATGTGCTGCGTTTAATATTGTCCGATATTAATGAAAACCATAATTTGTTTTAAATTATACACTTACATTGATTTTAAAATATTTTTGATCTATTTCATCATCACCAAAGCTGACGGGCACAAAAATGCTACTAAGGATTATAACTGCTTATTTTATATTCTAAACAATACAGGAAATAAACCAAAAAAAACCCACCTATAATCATAGGATGACAACCAATAATTGTGGAAGGACAATAAACATTATGTGCCTGTCCTGCCAGTAAGTCATTGTGAATGAGTTGGAGATAACAGTATGAAATATAGTCATTGGGTATACAGAATTTATTATAATAGGACAGACAGGCTGGTACAGATATTCTTTAGGGCACGTAATTCAGCGCTCGAAATAGGCGAAGAAAGCGCTCTTATCGCTAGCATTGATCAAAAATAGATGACAGAATGTCATTCGTTCTCAAGTAAATGTAATTTTGAAGGTATAGTTACAGTATGGTAAGGAGTTATGACGTTAAGAGTTGCGATAAGAAGGTGTAATTTACATTTATTGTATGAAATAATAATATAATTTCTGATAGAAGAGGCGTGTGTAGCAGTAGAAAAATGATAGGTATGTTGTTGATAATCATGCTGAGGATTATTATGAGGCAAAAAATCGATAATTCTTCTTCACACTTATGAGTAATGTATATATGCGAATATATGTGTATGTATGTGTATATATGTATGTAAATATATATATGTACGTACATGTAATTCTGCATATATGAGTATGCATGATATGTATATACAATATTTATTTATTCACATGACATTACTACACAATAGCTCAAGATTTGTGTTTTTTCATTTGTTCAACTTAATTAATTATCTACACCATCGTTACCAGGGTTGACTGGCGGAAAATGATAATTGACATTAAGTCCACCCTTTGAATTCGCAATAAAGGATGAATGAATAAATAAATAAATTATATTGATATTTACAGTCCTCTGCCAACCTTTTCGGGGTTACAGGCGTGATGTTACGTTGCTGATATTGGTATTATAATGATATTACTCTTATTAGTAGCGAACATATTTTATAATGATATTACAAAGTAGTCCAAGCAATAAGTAAAGAATGGAGATAAGTAAAGTACCTAAAATTAACTTCGAACTTTGAACGTGTTTCTAGTATGAAGCTTGGTAAAAAGGTCGCATTATCCTTACTCATGGTAACATTACGTTTACTTGCGAAGAAAAAATGAAATAAAATTCTAAGCTAATTTGAAAAATGAACACAAAATAAACAATCCGAAATGTTTTCTCGTCTTGAGCCAAACAGAATGGAGCGCGATGTGTATACGAAACAACAGCTAAAAAATCAGTTTTCTTTCCAATTAGCAACATGAATGCGAACAGTTCCGCGGCGCCCCTGGGGGCCGCCTTTGCATCCGCAACACTTGTGTATTTTAATTTATTTCTTCGTTTACGCAACGCTCCGAGACTTTGAGAAAGGATTCTCTCCCTGTAATATTGCCTTCTCAAACGAACAAGGCAGGTCTTATTCCGGAAGCAGCGAACGTCGGCAACGGGACGACTTTTGGAATGTAATTGAGAAAAAACATTATTTCAGTTGTTTCTATGCAATGAAGGCCGTTTAGAAAATTCAGCTTGGACAGTGTATAATCCTCTTTAGATGTTATGGTCATTGTAAAAGATAGGCCTCCTCTATGGCGGCTGTTTATTTAATTAATTTTCCATAACACTAGATTTATTTATGGGCGCGAACGATTTCGTGGTGTGGCTTTGTCAAATTTCTTTGTGTGTAATTTAAACGTTCACCATAGTGGGACGTAAACGTAACTGGTGAAACTTGGGGGTGTACAACACTCCTATGCCTACCTCTTCGGCGATTATAGGCGTGATGTTACGTTTACGTTTTAATTTAAAGTAAAAAAAAGACAAATAAAAAAAAATATTTGCACTAACAGTTAGTTATCTGTGGTCCCTGTTATTGCTACTTAGCGGTAGCAGGTTCAAGTATGGATTTAATTAAAAATTAATTTACCCTGTAAAGGACAGGTCGCTAGTGTTAATATTAGGATCTTATCTTACACAGTCTAGACAGCTCTATAATTATACTATACTAAAATGAACAAGTCTTCTAGAAGTGTCCTTTAGAAAATTAAAGTGTCGTACTTTGTTAAATAAATAACCACATAAATTGCAAATTAAAAAAGTATATATAGGTATATCGAGATAAAATTGTTAATGAATATAGAGATATAGAGAACTATTTTCTTCTGGTTTCAGGTCCTACTTCTAACAGCGCCAATAATATACGAAAAATATAATAATCCCTTGTTCGTACATTTGTTTTGTCGCCTCTATATGTATATGACTAATTCCTAACAGTCGTAAATTTGAGTTTCCTTTAGTACCTGCAAAATTTAATATATATTTAAAATTTATAAAGCATAAAAAGAACAAAGAACACAGACGATTGTAAAAGAGAGCAGCACACACAAGTGTATTAACACACACAGACGTACGTACAGATAACGTTGTAATCAAGTGCGAACTAGGAAACGCGTTGACACAGATGGCCTCCGCGCAGAATAGAATTTGGCGACCTCGGCCCGATAATTCCTTTTACACAAAGCACCCCCGGATTTGCTCTCCACTCCGCTTAATGACGTTTTTGTGTGTCAACTGTCTGTTTGTCTGTAACCTCCGTAGGAAAGTACCTACTTTAATCAGCGCAAAAACACACCTCACGCTTTTTCGTCGGGTGTGTTTTTTTGCATCGTCTTTTGCAACGAACGGGACTAAATAATTGATTAAAGGAACTATGGTGATGTTTAAATCACCTTAGTACCTTTAATCCATAAGATACACAAGTGTTATGTAATAAATTCCTTTAGGATACTTGATACCCAGTTATTATTAGAAGTAGCCAGAGAAGTCTGATATATTCCCACGTTTCACCAGTTCCTTTGTATGTCCCACTATGAAATAGGAGGTGAGTCATTTCCGGGCACAAATCCAGACTTCGTGCTATTACTAGGAATTTCAGATTAGAAAAACCCAATTTAGTTCGACCCGGAGATCGACCTGCTCGATTGGCAGTTCCGCTTGCCGCCACTTGACCAACGAGTCAATCAAAATACGAAAAGTCTCTGTCTCAACTGAAAATATAAAGATCAAACAGATGTATATGTACAATGTTCTTTACATGTGTACTAAATTGTTGCAGGGAATATATACAACATTGTAGTCACAAGTGAACTACTCGTTCGAATACGGCAAAGCGTCGTCACGAATGGGGAATCTGGAACGAATTGAAACCAGAATAGAATTCGGGCCCCGATAATTCCTTCCACACAAAGCGCCCTCCGGATTTGCCCTCCACTCCACTTAATGACGTTTTTGTCTGTCCTGTCTTCCATTGCTCGTAATCTTGTATTTTGTACAAATATTGATTTGTCTGTGAGTTGTGCACGTGGGTGGGATAAGGGTTTTAAGAAATTGCAAAGAAATAAATAAATATAGAAACTAGCAAGAAACTCACCTGAGAGGGAGCGAAGTGATCAATATCAAAGTAAAATTCCATGACGGAGATCTTAAAGAAATCCGCAAAAAGACATCTTTTAAAGCGGACATTGCATTGTCCGCTCGCATAGGTCATTGGACTGGCTCTAAAACTAGATTAAATATGTTCAAGATGGAGTAGAATAATTTTTCCACATTTAAGGCAAATTTCTTTATATATTTTTTTAAGTGTCTCAAAAATTAAGAATTGTGAAAAGTAGATTAATCAGCGTCATCACAAATAAGAAAATAAAAACGACGATTAATACAATAATGGTCTCTGTTCAAATAAATTGACGTTAACTAATGTGCGAGCTGAAGTATGTTAAACAATACAAGACAATACAGTAAGGGTGACAATTGCATGCCACGACGAATTTGGCGCTATTTACATAAAGAAAGCGACAGATAACTCGCGAAATGAAATACTCGTACAATGTCGGCAAGAATTTGACTGAAGAACATCGAAGGTACATTAAACTAAGATTTTTCAAGCATTATCATAACAAAATACCGTCCATCCACAAGAAGTGGCTGCATTCGACGCTGTCCAAAGACGCGATTATGGGATGTTGCGTTTTATTACTATGCAATATATTTCTCACTTTTACATAACAATATTTGAAAATGTACAAAACGTATGAAAAAACCATAAACAAAAACAAAGAGCATCATCACTGTGCATGTTTATTTGAAAGTGACCTGCGGCTAAAGTGAAAATATTTGCACTTGTGATATTCGCATTTTATTCGAGTGAAATATGTAGCCAATTGCAAACATTTGCTGAATGCAATCGAGTTGTAAAACTTTTTTGGCAAGAACTACTCATCAGTATTTCAGACTCATTAATCTACTCAACTAATACTTACATACATAGTTCAAGAAGTTGCCAAATAGATTAAGGAACACTTACCTACGCACATAAGTTAAGGAAAAGTTATTTGACGTGATAAATCAATAGAAATATTTTGGCAAAGATTCGGCCAGAAAGGTGAGAGAAATAATTTTGTGGTTAAGAATATGTTTCAGCGTCAACGAGGAACAAGTTAGAATAAAGTGATATAATAAAAATGAAGTAATAATATTCGATGTACCTATTATTTCTCTGAAGGATAGGATCAGAAATGAAACTATCCGACATAGAACTAAGGTCACCGACATAGCGCAAAGAATTAGCACGCTGAAGTGGCAATGGGCTGGTCATGTCTGACGACGAACGGACGATCGGTGGAGCAAGCGAGTTCTGGAGTGGAG
>DWTO01001157.1:0-17180 GCA_018244755.1 Jemadia pseudognetus
GTCATTTTGAACGCAACCTTCCCGAGAATATTGTAACATTAGTTTGCAATGTTTTGAATAAATAAGTGTACTATCTATTTCTGTATGGTACATATCACCGCATATTTTTCAAATGTAATGAATCGATTGATGAGCGAGAGGTTTTTCAAACTTAAAATTCCCAGCAGTTCCTAATAGTCCGGATTTCTTCCCGGTGTTTGGCAATATGATCATCCCTTATTCCATGGTGGTCTTCATTACACTGTTTGTGCCAATAATTTTATTAAGATAAATAGCTATTGTATGTGTATAACAAAGTACTTGCATATAATATGCTTAGTAGATAGTAACCCAATTCCTCAGCTCTGAGCGTAGGGATGATTTATATTCATTGGTCGTCTTCGCATTGATTTCAGTGAAGAGATTAATATGCTCTAGATGTAGTCTCTTAAGTCGATCAAGTGTGAAATTTCCATAACCAAATAAACTCGCTTTGAAGATTATCACAGTTACGTAAGGTACCTTTAGGGACACACATCTTAGATATTGATGAGCGATACTGGGAGCTCAGTTATGTCGTACAGATTACAGACATCTTCAAAAATGGGTCTTCTCAGGGTGCGGAAAAGTATAACGACAGTAGCTTATCACCGAGGCATACATATGTATGTCTACAGTAAAACGGATAAAATACGTTCCAATATTACGAAGTATTTACAAATGATTAAATTATGTACAGCCCTAATTTATGAATGTTTTTTCATAATAGTTCGACTAGTTTCAACCCTAACCGATGTTCTACTTGATGAGCTCTCGTTGATAGCAGCGAGATCGCGGAAGAGACCGTCCGGTCTTTAATCTTAAGCAATATTCACGTAACATTTAATATATTATAGCACTTCTATTGTTTCAGACCATAGTCTTGAGTCATTCTAAGAGTCGATCCATGCTCAGTAGCCGAGTGATCATAGTTAAGTTTTAAAATGTTACCTTAATGTTATACTTACTTGAAATAATTATTTTATTGGTGTGTTAGGTAGCTGTAAGCTTATACCACTATTAGTATACTATAAGATGAATAGAGGAGACTAGTTCGGATTCCATCAGTGACAATGGCTCTATCGACGTTCAGTGACAACCTTTGTCATGAATATTAATTGACATATGGTTGAAGACGGTCATTCCATCAAGAACATAAAATCAATTATGTAATAAATTAATTCATAAAGATATTTGTGACCTTTTGACAATAAAAGAGTCAATATTTATTAAAATATTGACTCTTTTATTGCTGCAAATGAAATCTGAAAAGAAAGCCGTATCAATGTTGTACAGTTTTTATTTCAATCCGAATTTTTAGGTATATTGAAATAGTACCTTTTGTTTCGTAAAATAACAATGCAATGCAAAAAATGCAATTATACTTTAATGCTGTTGTACAGCTATTAGTCGAAAATGATAGTACAGTAAAATAATGTTTTTTGAGTCACATCAGATGTAGATCTCGCGTTAAATATAGCCGCCCATACGACAATATTGTCTCATGTAATATAATATTTAAGGATAATAAGGTTTACTGTAACAAAATTATTATGTTTTTTATTCGCAAAACGCACACCCATCATTTATCTGGAATATACAAATTTAATGTTGACGTCAGTAGGTCGATAGCTATATTTTATTTCACTAGCATTTCTCGACAGTAACGGAGCACATTTTAAACTAGGACGCTGTATCTTCAAAGTTGACGACATGAAGCCAAAGTAGAATTTTGTTACCATGACACAATTTCCACTGCAAGTGTCTGCTTGAGGTAAGTGCTACATCGCCATACAGTTAGGCGTGAAACTTTGGCAGAATCTGTAGTTCAAGAAACTTATACCACAATACTGTAGAATCTATCAACTATATAATAATAGAAATATTATGCATAAAGTCCATAATTGGTCATAAAGTTGAATATTGTGCATAATTGAATATTGTTTACAGTGCAATATTGTAAACGCAAACGTAATATCACGTTTGCAATCATCAAATAGGTAGGCAATGGAGTGTAGTACTCTCCCACATTTCACCAGTTACATTTACGTTCAATTATGAAATAAATGGTGAGCCCATTACCACACACCGGGAACAAAACCAGGCGCTGAGCTACTAATAGAATTTTAAGTAATAGTTCTAGTTACACAACTCAAATTAGTAATCTGTAGACTTGAAACCAGGACCTCTCGATAGGCATTCGCGCTCGTAATGGTTCGACCAACGAGGTAGCGACTATTAAGTTTGTACATTAGATATAGCAACATATTTTTATGATATCCATATATTTTTGGATTTCTTCTTGGCAAAACATATCGTTTATTGTTCGCATTTCTCTTTAACATCATGTCAGACAAGTCACTAAAATAATGAATATTCTTTGAGGAACAGCGAACTGTGAAATGCGAAAAACCAAAAACAATATTATACTTTTTGAACCATTACATTTTGATCTCTCTTTTATTTATTTACATAAAGATGTATATTTCTAAGTAACAAATTATTTCTATAAACATTTTCTTGATACGAAAATTTTCTTGTAAAGCGAAAGCAACAAGTCGAATAGGCATAATAATATCAGCATTCTTAGAATTATATTTTGCGTACCGCAATGTTATAGTACGAACATTTTTATAAGTATATTACCAGATTTTTGACAAAGACCAAATTATTTCTATGTAGATACTGCGTCTGTTATTAAATTATTACATTTGTTGATAGAATGTCATGTCATTGTTAGACTTGAGAAACTTGTTCAAACATTCTTATGTTCAATTGATTTCTTATGATAAATGGAAGCCTACTTTTGATTTCGTAATCTGCTAGGAAACTCGGGAAAATACTATATTTCAAAATAAATTAAATTTTACCACATTTTAATTGAAGTATGTTTTAATAATTAATAAAATAAGTGTGTTTAATGTGTTGTAACTGGTGAAATGTGGGAGTGTTCTATACTCCTCTGCCTAGCTCTTCGGAGATAACAGGCGTGATGTTACGTGTTTTAATGATCAGTTATCAAAACTATATCACTTAGGCGTCATTTTACTGTACGCAAATATCGAAATCATTTTCGTTTTGCAGATGCTGTTATGAATATGCAGAGCACACCGAGTGCTAAATATCTCGATCCTAACAAACGTGACATGCACCATTTATATTCATTAAATTAATAATTGTAATGACAATGTGAAAAATAATAAAGTCTACCGCATTAGATTATACTTTTTCTAAGATAACTGTCCTATATTATACACACTGGGATCACGAAACACGCAGCCATATAAATTTGTCTATGGTTTTCCTGCTTCAGAGACGCGATTTTCACAATACTGCGAGATATTGGAAATTCCCGCCACATAATCTCAATGAATTGTTAAGGCGTTACTAATATAATATGTATATAGTTGAGCCGCCATGGTCTCTTCTTAACTTGCGATTGTATTGTTCATTGAAGTCGTGCTCTGCGATCCTCAATACCCAAGCCCAGCGTGGGGATTATGGGCAAAAATCCCGCTGGGGAGGCCTATGTTCCCGCCTACGGGGAGCAGCATAGGTAGTGCCGCAACTCATAGGCACTGTCTGTGACTAACAGTGGAATTAGAAGACATCGGAAAGACACCGAAAAGACAGAAAAGACACCGGGGTACCTAAAGAAAATTAAAAAGATTGAGATAAAAATGTTTTAAGTATCCTTCGATAGGCTTAACTATCGAACATCCGTCCTAAGCACCGCAGTCATTTATGAGCCAATTAACATGTTCGTAGTAATTGGCGTTGTTATGATATTGCTTATTAATTTATTATTAAGCGCTAATGAACTACGAGTGGGAGAGAACCTTGACGCCGATATTGACGTATCTGAATAACAATTTATTGAAATATTCGAATTTATTCATTCTGTTCTTTCTACTAATGTTATCATTATATACTCAACAGAGATCTGTTATGGGTAGACAGAGAGCACCGAATGCTAAATATTTCTCTCCTTAGAGTGCCACGTGATTCTTGTACATTAATTTTATTATTCCCTTTATAATGGTTTATTTCGTACTGTATTCGTTTTTCATTACGTAGTACATAATATAAGACCATCTTTTAAAGTCTTCGTGTGTGTGTCTTCGCGTGTTCTTCACAGGTATTTTCAATGTTTTTCAAAAACGTAATGAGCAAAGAGCATTTAAGGTTCGCAACATTTGGAATTGATTCAAAACTTGCTATAATGTTATCACTACAAGAATGAATAACTTATTTAGTTTATCGATTATGTTTACGTCCCATTATGGAATAGGTGGTGAGCCTACTGCCTATTAAAGATTAAATGCAATAATTAAAGAAGTAACGTATTCTCCTTGCTACTAGTTCATTTTCATTTCAGTTTATTGTGATGTCAATTCCAATAGATGTACCTTGAACTTGTGACATACCGTAGACAAGTCATACACTAAAGAATGAACTGCAAGAAGGAGATAAGAGAAGAACTTTGTGATTTTAAATGTCTTTTAAAAATCAACAATTACTGCATCGGTTACTTTCTTTAAAAAAAATAATAGAAATCTGTAGGCGAAATCCTAACGCTTCTATTCGTATGGCTAGAGTCAGAAAATAATGGTTTTAACTTATGTTTTATGTAAAAAGCTTTAATGTTTCATTCAAACTTTGAACCGCAGTAATATACCTCCCATTTACATTATGAAAATAGTTTCACGAGTAATATTCATTAAGTGTCAGCCACAATGAAGACTCAAACTAATATTGTAACAAAATTTCTGAAACACTTCTATTACGGAATTTCATAGCTTGTGTAAACCATAGTGATTATTGTAAAATGTGACAATATATGTACATATATTTAAAAATACGTACAACTTAAATTTGTAAGATTCGAAAACGGCTACACACGAATATTTCTAACAATTCTAATAACTTATTATTCGATATCTGTGTAGTAAAAATGTGTAGGAGACATTAAATTAGGCTCTGAGACTCCAAGGCACTACAAGAAAATTTAACTTAGGAAAATCCAATATTATTAATTAATGTTTATTCACTTTAGTGCTGAACGCAAAAAAGTGTCAAAGATTACCAACTGTAACTTTTATACGGTTTACTTTTAAACGGTAGCGAGTTGTTTTCCTTTGCTTCTTTTTTGATTTTATAGTACTTAATAACGTTTAAACTAAAATATGTCAATAATAATGCTACATTTAACATTATAAAACACCACGTGGATATAAAAACTGCTGTGGGTAATATTCAAATAAATATTTAGCAAAATAACAACAATTTTATTTTCGTTAGGACGGTAACAGAAACAAGTATAAATCTTCACAGTATCATTTACTTTCCGGACATGGTCTTCAAATTATGAAATGGGTCTTATTTGCCAATGCGGTTGAGAAAGAGCCGATTAGCCTGGGCTTGTCTATGTAACAGGTTGTTGTAAGCAGTACGTTGTAGCAATGTCACGGCTGGGTTCAATGAAAATAATGACTGCGATCGCTTGGTAAGCAATTCTTCTTGCATTGGAACGTCTTCCATGACTGCAACTCTTGGGTTTCCTTCGTAAATTCCGTGCATCAGTGGTAGATAGTAGTCTTCAGCAGTGGTAGGGTAGTTCTGAATGTCGGAATACATGGTCGACATTCCGTTTTCGATGGGAGCAGCTAGGATAAATGTATCACTCACCACTGCAGCCAAGCATAGCGACAACCACATCATGTTCGAGTTATAAATCATGATGAATTAATTTTATAGCAGTCTCTTCCGGTAGATCACGGGTGCAGATAGATTTTGCTGTGAACTTTAAAATGTTGAGCCAATAAAATATTTGATTAAATTTGGTTCCAATTGTTTAAAAACTGTGTCTTTTTTTAAAGTAGGTACTCTGAAGATCTTGCGATACAACAAGTTTCTGTGATGATGGACTCCAGCTACCCGCTTATATGTGGTAAAAATCTACGAGACGCGCATGCGCCACCAATATGCATGAAATTTATGAAACAATTCCAGACGCCTCCGCTGTCATGGTCGCCGTCCCTCATATTTTATGAAGCCTCTTGACAACCTATTAATGAACTGTCATTGATGAACGCTCACAAAAATTTTAATCGCTACAATGTTAATTTTGTTTGCTGGTGTCCTTTGTTCTTTTGCTATTTTTGTCACATATTATTTTTATTAAAAAAATGAGTTTAATACGACGGTCACAGTAAGCATTGTTCGCTTAAACTAGATCGTAAGTCCATAGCAAAGTGTATCAAACATAGTAGATTATTCACGATTTGTCATTTTCGTTTGTCATACCATCTGATACAGCTCCGTGGCTAAATAACCAGAATTATCATGCAACTGGAGCAGTATTTGTAGTATTCAGAGCTCAGCATAATACGGAAGAAAAATAAATTGTCCATGTATGTCTGAAAGTCGAGACATGTCATTTTGACGGTCGAAAGCCTAAAACTCCTGGATCGAGACTGAAGAGGCTAACACAGTTTTAATACCATATTTATGTGTATGTTTAAATTAACATATTTGTACATAATTCATGAATAATACAGTATATTATAAATAGTTTTATGTACATTTGGTAGACCCGTCTGTCGCGTTATGTAACGCGCATAACAGCCGCCGCCGGATGTATGCAAATTTACGTGCATATTGCAGATTGACACCACATCGCTGTCTTCAGTATTTCCCCGGAGATTCACTAAATTATGTACATTTGCGGTTGTTCTCTTGCTAGTAGTTATTATGTTGATTTAGTGTTGAATTAATGACTGTTGTTATAGTCAGGTACTTACTTTCTTCCCCGCAAGAACTTTGTTTTGGATTTAATCAACAATGCGTATATTGAAAAATTTACAAAATGTGTAATGTAAGCTTACGATTTGTTTTCGACCAGTAGTAAAGTAATTTAATGATGCATGATAAAACTTTGTAAATTATGTAAATAATAATGTATTGGTATGATAAATTTATTATTATTGACTGATTGACTATAAAATCTTGCTACAGTTTGCGATTATAAACCCTTTTAAGGGGCTCCACCTGTGTAAATCACTGGACTTAAATAGGCTGATGATAGTGAAGCAAGATTCTAACTTTTAAATTATATTTCTTTGATGGGCCAATATTTAAAAATCAGATGTGATATATCCTTTAAGTTTCTAAGGCAGAGGAGAAATCATGCCTACTCACTCATACTCATTGCTTCACTTCTACTGTTTATATTATTCCGCAAACTCTTTGATGCTTTATATCATTTAACTTATAAGGATATTGGAAATATCGTGTAAAGACGACTTTTGAAGCGAGACAGTTATTTATACTTAGTATTTTGACTAAAAACAACAACAGCTTAAAATCATACAGAAAAAAGTTCAGTCATAGTAAGTGGGTTTAATATCATTAATTTTTTTTGACTTTCATAAGTATTGAAACAGTTTCCACTAACAGCTTTTGGAAAAATTTTACTAGTTAATTTTACGTTCGTAAACGCTAAAAGTGGTTTTATAAGTCTGAATCTGCCTACATATTTGGCCGTGTTGGTTGCAAGTGTTTTGCTTGATGTATGACAACACGCTCACCCCCTATTACGTAATGGTACCTTAATGTAATTGGTGAAACGTGGGCAGAATACTACACTCCTTTGCCTACCTCTTCGGGGATCACAGGCGTGATGTCATGTATTTTTAATCTTAGTAATTTTTCTCTTTCTGATTCTGATCGATCAAAATGATAATAAGCCACTTTGATGGATAACATGCTGAAACGTCAGTCAGTTGTTAGACAACGAGGGTATGTCAAGCCATATGAAAGTAACCAGATTTGGTCGATCATGGCGTTCGGCAATGGGTGCGAAACAGCCGGGGACAATAGAAAACTGATCTTTTTCTGTTTGATCACTGGAAATGAAAAAGGGATCCTCTGCATAAAATCAATGTGGAACACACTGCTAACTTATATTTTTCCAGATTCATAAATCTAGGAGTTCTTCAAATTCAGATCTTTCATATTATCATCAACAACAGTCCACTGCTGGACATAACCTCCTCTGGGGGACTTTCTCATAAATCTCCCGTTGAACCTGCAGGTGTGACTTCGCACGGTACAGCTTCTTATACCGTTTACGATTCAGCCCGCAGACAGCCAGAGCGTTTTGTCGTATTTAATCAGGCCGCGCCATACTGCGATCTGCCAGCGATATTGTGTATCTCTTACGACAAACATCCCGTATATTTTAGCTATGAGTACATAGAGTACAAACGAGCAACAATGGGAGTCGTTTGAGAGGTCAGCAAACCGTCTGTGGATATTATTCTCAACAGTATTATTGTGCCACTCGAAACTTGTCGAGTACGTGTAGTTCAGGACGAACTACAATTCTATTTGCATGCATTCTATTCCCGCCCATGAGGAAACTCCCACGGGAAACATTTTTGTGAATGACTTCACTATGTTGCATCAGCATTTTGTCTACAAAGTTTTTATTCTAAAGTTCAATATGTATTTAATTTCACTTATCTATAAGTACACAAGGTTTTTGTAAACGTTTTGCACCTTGAAACTTAACTAAACTCGCCGTTAGTCTTTTTAAGTACCGACAATTACGTACATAACACATACATATATACATAGCATAACACATACATATATACATAGCATAACTACGAAGTTACTTTCAATTTTCGATATTAAAAAAAAAAAAAAAAATTTAAATTTGAATTGTTAATAATATTGTAAGTTTATTAAAGACTAACAGGTAATATGCGATTGCTATAGCTTATAACAGTCCAGTTTAGAAATGTACACATATAAATAAACGTGTAATATAATAAAGGCTTTCGTTTATATGCCTATCTAGTTTGAACCCTCTCTGTTATCCAATAACCCGTTCTGTTAGTTCGAATAATTATTAAGGCGGTTGTATCGTAAGATCAATTGCCCTAAACATTTTCCATAAAACGTAATGATAGAAATAAATGACGTTCCTTTCATATTATAATATATATCGTAAATAAACAGTGACATATCATGATTTTTATTTTAACAAGTTATTAAGTAATATTACCCGTAAACATTTTTAAGAAACAGAATGAATAAGGTAAAACGCAGTGGCTATTTGAAAACCTGCATCTTCATGACTACGGTCACAATTCTTCTTAATTCTGCTGAATCAAACCTGGCTTACGGTCTTTGTTTCAGTCGAAATTCATAGCGATGTACGAGTATTCTATCTAGAGTAATATGAGAATTCTTTAAAAAATATAATTATCAAGTATATCACAATTTCGTAGTACAAAAGTAATTTTTTTATTCTTCGTTGTCATTGTTATGAGATGATTCTGAATATTCGTTAACACCAACTGGTTTTTCACGAAGTTTAAATTTGGAAGCGTTTTTACCTTTAAATTAATTTTATTTGTCATGGCCAGTCGTAGAAATGACCCAAAGTATTATTATTATTTATTTACTTACAGAATGGTCTTTGACTGTGTCGTTGGACAAGTCGGTTGCAAGTGCGACTGCAGATTTTCAATCCCGGGTCAGGCACCATTAGATTTTTCTAACTTAGATTTTCTAGTAGTAGTAGTACGGAGTCGATATGTGCCCGATGTATCGCATTAGGGTCACTAACTCCTCCATAGTGGGACGTAAACATAACTGGTGAAACGTGGGAGTGTGCACTGCTATGCCTACCTCTTCGGGGATTACAGGCGTGATGTTACGTGTTACTTACAGAATGATATCAATTGACGAAGCTATTTCATATTATTGCTAATCATTTGTAGCCTGTCTAAAAATCGCCTGCAGTAAGACAAATTGAAAAGCAGCAGAAAAATTACAGATCCCATCCACCGCAGTTCGTCCTACATTTGAGCTTGCCTTATTACGATTCGAAACCATTGTTCTTTCGATTTTTCACAAACTTTTATCTCCGTCTTCTCGTTTTATAACAAAGGATCATTATAGGCTAACCACGACGAGTATCACACTGAAATTATTGTACAAATGAACGAGAGTTCTGATAAATTATATTAAAAATTTAAATGTTTTTTATGAAATGTATTTTAATGAAATGTAAATTATTATCTCTTCTGACAGATGATGTAGCTGTGTCTGGTTTACTAGCGTTCTATTTATAAGGTATGATAGAACATACACTTGATAAGCACAGACAAAGCGTTTTGTCTCAGTCGTTAGGACTAACATTAATAATATTTACCTAAGAAACTCGTGGTTTCGTTTGGTACTATCAACTATTTATTTAAGATTGCCTTTCATATTTTTATATTTGCCTAATATCTTGTAATAAACCTGAATTTTTATATTTTTCATCTAATTTATTTCAATTACGTGATTCGATTCTGATCTGAATTACTGAATTCTTTGCCTTGCCAATCTTTTCCGTTCTGATCTAAATTACTCTTTGAAAAGTCCTCTACCTACAAATCATTAAAAATTCAGTGACTTCGGAGATGAACTCAGAAAAACACATTCTCATTACGCATACAATTGTTAAATTATTAATCATAAATTGTATGTATACTATCTAATTTTACATCTACATATTAAAGTATGAAGTGAAGAGTTTACTGAAGATTATTTTCACCCACACACTGTTCGAAAAATATACTGGATTATCGAAACAATAATAAAGATGAAGATAATCAAGATCGCAAAACACATACGATATTTATGAAGATATTTACGAGGCTCCTTAAAATTCCAAGATTTAATAGGCCATATTGTTACTCAGCATCGCCTTTAATACTCTCAGTATTGCCATAAATTCTTTAATGTTTTAATTTAGGAATCACCACGTTTTTCAGGTATCTATAAGACCTACAAAGAGGCGTACGAGCGAAACAAAAGTATTAGCTAAAGTTCTATGTACATAAAAATAGCGTTCCAACGTACATCCGGTAGCAGAATGCGCTTTCTAAAATGTTTCAACCATTTTTCGGAACAAATTCAGTCAGAACTTACGCATATAAGGAAGGACAGAGAAGCATGCAAAATTATGCTCAAAACGACAACTAAGCATGGACGGTAATACACAAATACTTGTATAATCATAACATACGAGTAAGTAAAACAAAGCAATGTAACATAAGGTAGTGTTTTGTCAATCCTTTTTGATTAGATTTTGGATTTCAGCGATCAGATGATGTTACCATGCATCAAATGTGTACTATCATCAACTGAATTGAAGTACGGTAAACATGACAATAGTTCAGGTCGATAACTGCCGCATTTTCCGGCCCCGAGGTTGTAAGCACGACTGATGATGAAGATGTCCTGTCAAGATGTCATGTCATGTCCGCGTCGTGCTGCGTCATGTCGCGTCGCGTCATGTTGCGTCGTGTCGTGTCGTGCCTTATTACGTGGTGTAGCGTCTTATCGCGTCGTGTCGTAACGAGTCGCATCGTGTCGCATCGTTTCAAGTCATGTCGCGTCGTGTCGCTTTACGTCATGTAGCGTCACGTCGAATCACATCACGTGACGGCATGTTATGTATGTTATATGTTACGTTATGTTCATATTGACTTACTTAAAAAGTATACAATTTTGTGTCTTCTCAGGTGTTTTGTGCTAACATAAAGGTTTAATATGTTATTTATAATGTTTTAGGAAGTGGTTGGTGATATTGTTGATATTTTTTACTAAAATGAAAACGCTTCGTTTATTCGAGAGATATAATTCTATAGAAGTGGCGGTAAAAGTGTTTTCAACTTGAAGCGTACTACGTTATACCAAGTTTTAATGTTTCATGCGAAATTTAAATACAAAAGTCTCCGACAATATAACGCTCATTCGGATTATGGAAACGTTTTGGAGAGTGAAGCACTTGTTTTACTATGGTCTAAACACGTTTTGAGCGAAATAAAAAAATGGCTATGGTTGTGCTTCGTTTTCTTTTCACGGCTACAAAAAAATAAAGAGCGAAGTGTGTTATAAATTTGTCTCCTCAGCGAAGTAAATGTTGATCCGGACGATACTATATCGATTTTTACATATTTTAAAACAATTTATTAGCAAAGTACTTCATCATATTTTTTTAGCTTTCTGACTTTTCATCTATTATCATACAGTATTTGTATCTCGAAAACAAACCCAATTTAATATTTATATATTAAAAAATGTTTTTACAGTAATTTGGAGAGTCATCTACGCGATTTAGTGCTACGTTAGTTTCAATGGTTGTGTAAGTCAATTTTATTCGACGAAAGCGTTGCCAACAAATAGGGATATATTTTTGGTCTACCTTTTTTATTTTCACGTTTAAATAATATCTTAATACCTACAATGGTTTGACCAGTCCGTAATATACATTAAAAACAAAAAATGTCAGTTTGAATGAGGACCCAAATTAGTATTATAAGAAGTTTCACGAGTGCTCCAACTTTTAAAGAACTCTCTCGCATTCGCCCTGAAAAAGACAGATTGAATATTTCAACAAGAATTAAGTGTTCCAGTTTTTATGAAACGGTAACATTTTTGTTTTTATACACTCGACAACAAGAT
This sequence comes from Jemadia pseudognetus, assembly GCA_018244755.1. Lineage (NCBI taxonomy): Eukaryota > Metazoa > Arthropoda > Insecta > Lepidoptera > Hesperiidae > Jemadia > Jemadia pseudognetus. The sequence continues at coordinate 12,550 of DWTO01001157.1, forward strand.
ATTTTTCCTATTGTTTTATTTAAAATTTTGTTTACCATTCCAGATCCATAGATGTTTAGAGAATGTTAAATAGTCTAAAGACAAATTTGATATATGGTTAGTATTAGTATGATTTACAATACAATAATTTAATAATAAATAGGATCGCTCGGAACTCGAAATCACTCTACCACTCCACATTTCGGCTTTAATTGAGAGCCTTCTGATTGCCGCATTCTGTGTTATAGCTATTAAGGTCTAGGGTCAATGGCTTGTACAACATGACCGAGTAGATTATGTATCATAAAAAATCTTATTGGTACCCTACTATCCACAGCATTGTTAATAGACATCGTGTGTATATTAAAATTATGATTGATTAAAGCTACATATTTTGATGCTTTTTTTAATGTTTTCATCAAAATCTGTACAAGCTTTAATAAATATGTCATTTGACGTATTGGATTACAGCATTTCATTTCAACTTTCATTCGAATATGTATATTGAATATATTAATTAATATTGTTTCTGTTAAGTCTTATTACAAGTCTTTCCAAAATCAATACTATTTATTGTACATAGAATGACGGCTAGCGTTAACTTAGTAACACTATACATGAAATTAAACTCGTATGGATCGCTTGGAGGCGTGCCAGCCTGCAGCTGACGTCACAAGAATACTCGAAATACGGTTCTACTTATCGCTGTTTGAACACTTATCTGGCACAAGTACCCTTAATTTGTTACCGCTCTGGAGTTTACGATTAAAATGGTACAAGATGTTTGTCTGATGTGCATCATTTTATGCACAGAAAAGACCTGACTGTATCGTTGGTCGTGTCGGTTGTAAGCGCGAGATCCTGGGTTCATATGCCGGGTCGGGTACTATTGGATTTTTCAAACTTAGCTTTTGTAGTAGTAGCTTGGTGTGTATGTACCCGGTGTATGGCTCACCACCAATTCAGTAGTGAGACGTAAACGTAACTGGTGAAACGTGGAAATATATTTCAGACAGACAATTTCAGGAAGTTCATAATGATAATATCTTGGGACAATATCTCAGAATGTTATTTGATATTAAACTAACCAGAGGTCATAGTTAGGTCAAGGAACAACTAATAACTAGTGTTTACAAATGTCTAAAAATAAATGTTTTTGACATTTTTGCATTTTGACAATTTTACGTAGCGACACAGAACAGGTATTCAAAAATTCATCATATTATAACAAAGTGATATTATTATAAATAATAATGAGATTTTTTACATTTAAGCATAATTAAGCAATAATTTTATTACAGCCACACAAAATTCTCTATTACGCCAAACACCTTCGGATTTTGGGTATAAAAGTTCTTGCTTTATGCCCAACGCTAGTTGAATGAAATTGAATCGTGCGTACTTAACAGTTCAATTTACTACAACTTAATTTATTGCTATTTATGTTTCGGAGTTTTATTACATAGTAAAATTATGTCAATATTTTGTCTCCTGATTACTATAGGTATTATAGGTAACTTTATTAGAGCTAAGCATTTCTCTTTGGACTAAGCCATCCCTATAGCAAAGAATTCATATTTACTGAGCGAGATTATAACTTTTTGTGATACTTTGCTCTCGCTTTTCAGTTCTTGACAAAACCGCTACCGCCGGGAGCGATTTCCTTGGTGCATGGAACGTTGCACGCTGGAGCGCGAATGTAACTATCCAGTATTGGAGCAGTTACTGATGCGCATGTATAGTAAATGCCTTTAAATTATTTGCTGCGAAAATTACTGTAAACGTGATCTACCCTTATATGAACTAAGTGATCATTTTTCCTTGTGATGTACCTACATCTCTGTCGTTCATCATAATTATCATAAAGTTTATTCTCCCTTTCATGTTGTGGTAGGAGTGGTTCTGCATTCCTCTGCCTACCTCTTCGGGGATTACAGGCGTGAAGTTACTTACTTTGTTTTTTTATTCTCCCTTAGGAATAGTGTGATAAATATTATGTAGGAGTATCTTAGTGAGAAAAGACATGCCGTTAGTTAAATATTATCTCGTACAGAAACCATACAATATGTTGTAGTTATCGCATCTTGTTTGTATATCCTATAGTTCTATATCTCATATTTCTCTATCTTATATTTTTATCTTATGTCATATTTGCTACAATCTGCTAAAATATTGTTACAATCAGTGTAACAGAAACTTTGCCGCCGTTTATATGCAAATTCATATGCATATTGTACATTGTTGACACATTTAGTGTGCATTATTTCCCGCGAGACTCACTTCATTGCAAACACCATCTGTACGCAGTTAAGAAGCATTATTAAAATCTTAAGCTTTATGTCAACATATTAAACAAATTGTATTGAAGAACATTACTTATCATAATTCTGATTAAGAACTAAAGAAAAGTAAATTGGTTAATCATTACATGTGATTTCATAATTTATATTGTTTAATAAAGTTCATAAATTGAAATAAATATTCAACTTAAGTTCTCTTATTTAACTTCTAAGGACGCACCACATAGTAGGAATAACAGCATTCAAATTATTGTTATTTTTGTTTTTAATTGTCATGAATCAATGTAATTGTCATGAATCAATGTAATTGTCATGAATCAATGTAATTGTCATGAATCAATGTAATTGTCATGTAAATTTAATTAAATTTCTTTATTTAATGTAACAATTTATTTAATTTCGTATAAGATATAATGTTTTCTAATTGTGTTGAGAAACGTGTGCATTATCGAAGCGCAGTTCAAATTGCATCAATTATCTTCCCGAACATGTAAAGTAAATCCCATTGGACCCATTTTTTTGAAACACTTGAAGTGGTTAGCTTAAAATATTTTCTCTACTCAATTCCTCGACACTCTTTAAGCTTTTTATTATCTCATTTTAGCGTTGCTAGATGGCGTACTGGTTCGCTGGCAACGTCACGTGACATATAATGGCATATCCGGTTTGAATACCATTCTCTTCCTCACTAGATGGCGTAATGTCTTGGTGGGGCTACGCCGAGTCAACGTCACTCTCGTACCAAGTACCGCGGAGTACAGACGTATTACCTAGTAGTTATTATTGATAGTGTACAAGTGTTAGCAAGTAGTTATTCTTAATAACTTATACAACTGTATCTTGTAATATTACTTATACTTATTTACTGGTAACGAGTTTAGTTGAACTGTTTAGTCATAGATCCATTACGCTAGTTACCTGGAGTTGATTTCATTAGGTCGTGTGACGCTCCAATTTCCTTTTGCAACTGAATATTTTCTTAAGGAATTTTCCATAATTTTTTTGCTATAAATGTATTTTGTATATACGAGTGCATTATATATCGTATATGTAGTTAATGCAACTTAAAAATGATTTACCGTGCGCCACAATTTGATGTTCGAATTACAACAGTTTTATTGATGCAATGTACCCTTGACACGCAACTTTAATATTATACGATCAATTGTTACAGTTTGTATATGTGAAAAACCACATTAAATTTGAACTGAGCCGCGAGGCCGTTGCCTAAATAAAATGCCATGTCATCGTGGTTAATTATAATACCTATCATTACAGGTGCCAGGTTCAACGTAAATCATGTCGACATTATTCCAGTGGTGTTAAAATTGATGTGTGTAAAAACATCTTTTTTTTGTCATAGCTAGATTTAAGGTAGCTGTTCATATATTTTATTTGTAGTTGGACAGTCTTCGGACTTTGGACAGTCTGGTCTAGTATGCGTGTGCCTTAAATACCTTTCTAATTAAAAAAAAATATGGAAATCTTAGGGCTTTAAATGAAATGAAATAATAAAACGTTTACTTAATTTATTAATTAGTATTTTAATATATCAACACTGGAGAGATAGGACTGTCAAACAATAAGTATCCACTTTGTAACAGTATCTGTCCTGTTCGTAGATGTCAGAAGATTGTCGGATGAGGATTCAGATTTTCCTTTTTCACGTGGACTGGCAATCCCGTCCTTCCAACCGAAACGCAAATTGTTAAATAACAATTGTTTTATGGTAGACATAGATGTACCTACTGTCTTGGGCGAGCAATATATTACACATTATTTTTAAAAAATAATTTTCATTTATCTTTAACAATTGTGATTAAGTGAATAAGTAGATTGTTTCGATTGGCAATCTTCAACATTGTCAATAACATTTAAAGTACCTTCAATATACGTTTAATTGGTTTTCCAGCATAGTTATATTTTATATGGTACGGTGACAAAGTTTCGGTAAGCTGTAGTAGGAAACGTTTTTAAAGCCAACCAGTATCGCGTCTATTTATTTTACTTTCGTCGCTCCCAACCGCAACGCTGTGGAATAAAATTACATTCCGTTTCCTCACTTCCTGATTTGGGGTGTGAATATAATATTAGCGAGTTCTATTAATTAAAAAGCCTGTTCATTTACGTGGTTTAATAATTTCTTGCGATTAATTTTCAATAAACGCGTAAGAAATTTAATTGAACTTCACTCGGTTAAGCACATATTTGCACCGAATAGGAGGAACTCATATTATTCAGAGCTCGTACACAAACGCTGACGCGAACATTCGCGTCAAACATGCAATAATTAAACATACATTATGTAAAAAATACAATACTTCTTTGTGAGTAAACCTAGTTTTCATACAT